>OZ026828.1:104807-351859 GCA_964023185.1 Macaria liturata | reverse complement strand
ACACCTTATACACTGTAAGTACTTGTACATTACTGTATGTGGTATACCTTAGCGTTGCTGGCGGGCGGCGCGGGCGGCGCGGGGGGCGGGGGCGCGGGCACGGCGACGGGCGCGGGGAGCGGCAGACGCTCGATGTTGTGCTCCTTCAGCGTGTTCAGCAGCAGCGTGCGCTCCGCCTGGGAATGACACATATTGTGTTATTTACTATTGATGTTACATGGGAAGAGATGTTATAATATGACTCTGCCAAAAATCCAGATAGAAAGACGATCAGTTTATTTATTTATACTTATATGTATAACTCATCTAACAGACTCGAACACAAAGTAGAAACTTATTTTTTTAATTCTCGTATCAAATCTAGGTGTATTTCTACCCGTAGATTTGATAGAACAACTTCCATTGGTGTATTTGAAATTTTCAGCCATGACAACATATAGAAATTGATTTGATGGTAGAATTCGATCTGGCTATTTTCTTTAGTTTACAAATTTTATCATACAACAGTTTGTAAAAAAATATTCTTTCCTTAGTAAGATATACGACTTAATTAAGTGAATGCAACACACCTGCAGCGTGCGACACAAGCTCTGCATGTTGTGCAACTGTCGCGACACACTCGCCGCGCGCTCCTCGCTGGAATGTTACAAACATGTTTTTTTTTACAAGTTTGTCAAGGCAAGACTATGACATGTCGACCATAAACAAATGTGTCATAAAAGATGCCAATTGGCATTTTTGGTCCACGACTGCAATATCTTCATATAAATGGAACGGCTTCTGTGTTTGACAGTTTCAATTCGATATGAATAATTCCACCGTAAATACCACTACTCTGATGGCTAAGGTGCCATCTGCACAAGGAATTCTGCATGTGTTCTAATACTTTTTCCATCACAATACTTCGATTTAAAAAGCAAAGGTTAGGGCGTAAGTGTGTGTTTAAGTATTTTTTTACTTCTTCACGCCCAAACGGATGAACTGATTTGGATTGAAATTTGATATGATGAATAAAGATAGAGACCTTGTACATATGAACACATATGCTACTAATAATAATAGCGCAGGTACAGCCACGAGGCACCACTAGTTACCTGGCCTGCCTCTCGCTGCACATCTCGATGAGTGCGTTCTGCGAGCTCTCCCAGCGCTTCTTCCACGAGAGGGACTCCTTCTCCAGCTTCTTGATCTTCTTAGACATCTGCCAACAAATAATATCTATACTTAGTTAAAACATTGAGGCAACATTCGTGAAGAGATCAAGGGACCAACCACGGTATGCAAACCCAAGAGAACTTTCTCAGTTAATCAATTCTGCGGGAGAGCCATGAATTAATGAGGAATACAACTTGAGAAAGACAAAAAACATTGTGAGCAACAGTAAAAATATGTTAAAGTTTTTATTTTATAAAGAACACTGGAGAAAAATATGACTATAATAGTATAGAGATTCTTACAGAAGAAAGTTTTTATCGGAAGAATATGTAATTGGGGATTTGACAAATTTTCGTAAACTACTCCAAAATGTTCTAAGTCACTAAAAGAAACGCTTGACGACTGTTTTTCTTAAATTTTGAGCCATTTTAATAACCAAAAGGCAGTCACGTGGTAAGTCAGAGGCGTGAACGATGTAAAAAACAAACAAACAAAACAATACGATAGGGCTACGCGTAGATAGGTATTGGTTAATTCGTTACATTCTTTGTTCAAGATTTATGTAAAAATGTATTCAAAGTCTTACAGAATATGTAAGTAATAGCACAGCATAGTCTATTCATCTATACTTGCAAAAAATAGTAAACAAACCGTCGGCTCTCACAAAATCACAAAATTTTCGATGTAATCACTCCACTTCGGTATTTTTAATAGTTCTTGTACACAAACGGTACATGTATGCTTCTATTTACACACGTAGAACACTTTGATTCAACATAATTACGCTGTATTTCACTAAATTACGAAGACGTTATCAAAACAGCAAAAACTTTTGACAAACACTCTATGATAGACTTTAACGTTGTCTATCATTTCAGTGATGGGAATGGTATTTAAAGAATAAACGTAAAATAAGACTAGGAGAATGAATGCGTTCATTTGCAACATATTATCAAAATACTGTTACTTATGGTAATACATTTTATAAAAAAGTTTCGGTGCGGAATTAATTAATTATTAATTCCGCACCGAAACTTTTACACACATTTAAATTTTAGCACATTTAGATTATTATTTGTTAAATCTATAATATTTCCTTACTTTTTTAATGTAATATACATAATGTTGTTCTTGCACACTCGTATCATAATATATGAATATTCAGTACAAGATTAATGAATCCACCCCTTTTGAACAGCGAGCAAACATTTTATTAAAAGTTTGTTCATCCTTGTAAATAAAATAAATATATAAGAGATTAGATTCATATGTTCATTCACTAAATTCAAATTGTCGTTCATTCGACCTAACCATAGCACTATTTGTGAATGACAAGACATTTTGTTTATTACATGTGACGTCACGAGCTCTGATTGGTCGTTGAGACGTTTCGTTTCAATGATGTACAGATTAAAAAAATCTTATTTATTTTAGGAAAATGAAATATTAAATAATTTTTATTCGTAATTTAAGTCAAATATTCTTAATTAGGACCTTCAATTCTATAATATCATAAGAATATAATATCAATAGAAAACTTATTTATTTGATAACTATGTCAAATACCCTATTGCTAGCCAACCATAAACGCCCTTGGAATTTATGATTGGCGCATCTCACTGACACTGATTAAAAATTTAGGCATCTTTGATTGCCAGTCTTTAACCGTTAATAGTAAAGTTATTACTTTTATTTTGGGATAAAAAGACAAATAATCTAAACAAGTACTACAATTTGCGCTTCATTTATTTTACACTTTATGGGAGTGGCATTACTTATTTTTGTTAAGTGATAAACTGTCACTAACATTTTAATCATAACTTATTTAGAAATGAGCTAATGGAGATGGGTCTTATTATTTTTCGTGTCGGTGATTGAACAAAAAACTAACTTAGAACTAAAACTGTCCCAAGTACCGCTGGAAGGAGCAGATAGAGGAGGAGCTGCAACAACTCCATGCTACCGAGTGCAGGAGATGGCGCAGAACCGAGAGGAGTGGCGTCTCCACGTGTCGGAGGCCACTTTGGATCGCAGCGCCACATTAGTAAGTAAGTATCCCTAATATTTTTTTTGTATTTTTTGTGTGTGTTTTCCTTAGGAGAGGGGTATACCTTCTCCATCTCGTCCTTGAAGCCCCCGAACACCTGGTTGCTCTTGACGAGCGCGCTCTGGAACTCGTCGTACTTGTCCGTGTACATCGCCAGCTGGCTGCGGAGACCTGCGCACCACACGGAATTATTAATACACGGAAGAAAATTACTTGAGAAAAAATAAGACTACATTTTATTGGAACATAGTGTTTACAAAGAAACATAATAGGCCTAGTTCTTGATATTAATATGAGTGTATAAACTCAATCTAAAAGCTAAGAAAACAGTAGTTTCAACTTAATTCTATAAGTACATTGGTTTGTGTTGCTTACACTACACATTACATTGTTGTCGCGAACCTGTATTGTGAGGTACAGTGTATCAGTGTTCACAGAGTAAACTAATTATTCAACTTGTAAATATACTATGTGTATAAAACGTTACATGTTAGTGATAAACAATAGCGTCGGGTTTTCATTAAGCCCAAGTTCATCGCTTACCGATTGACAGTTGGGACTCAAAATTCGACGTACCATCAGTCAGATTCCATACTTATCTCCTACCCTAACGACCTTGGACACCTTCTCCGCCTGGTGCTCCAGGAGTTGTTCCAGCAGGTACCTGTCTCCGTGCCCTGCAGCTCCAGCACACGCGCGCGGTGCTGCTGCGCGGACACCTTGAGCCCTTCCATCTCGGCGTGCAGGCGCTCCCTCTCCGCCTGATGCTCCAGGTTGGCCTTCATCAGCTTGGCGTCTGCCAGCTGCTGCTCCAGCGACATCTGCTTCTGCATCTTCTCCAGCTGGAAAAGGGGTAATTAGAGATCAAATAACATGGAAATGATAGACTGTACAAACTCTTAACCTACCTTTAAAGAATGGCGATATCTAGTGCCGAGCTTTCATGTCACCTTAAGGGTAGCTGATATTGTTTAACAAGTAACAGGGGTAGTTTCAAAAAGAAGAAGTAACATTACCATCCACCCTAATAATACAGCCCTGGAGACTTCATTGCCTCACCAACAGTCTTTCCCAATGTAGATCTATCAGACCCCAGCAGCTATTTTCATATCCTAAATAATAAATCCTGACCTGTTGCTCCCGGAGCTGATACTGAGTGACCACATTCTTGAACTTCTCCGTCATGCTGATGTTGTCGTCCCTCAGCTTGGCATTCTTCTCGTTGTTCTGCTGCAGCAGCGCCGTGATCTCGGACAGGGTGTTCTGGAACTTGGCCTGCGTCTCCTTGCGACGCTCCTCTTCTTCACGGATCTTGAGGAGGGATTCTTCCTGGAAAAATATAATAAGGATAATAAATAAATAAAAATCTCATTTATTTCGAACTTTTGTCCATTTACACAATACAGTATTATACGTCCATACATAATAACAAGGAATTTAGAATGTTGTATGCTTGTGGTGTTGGTATAAAAGTGGAGTGTGTCAGTTTTCAAACAATTACGACGAATCCATGGCTTTGTTATAGAAGGAGGAACAAATATCAACAAATATACTCATTATTACACAATATCTCTCTGCGCCAATTTGTTACTTGTGCTGTTATTGTTTTTAGAAAGGATAAGTAAACACATAAGAAAGTAAGAATAACTATAAACTAATTTATAAGAGATATTAAAATATACAATGAATTATGTATCAACAAACAGTTACTTAATAGAAAATAAAGAGTTATTTTTAGAAAACATTCATCTTAGCACTGCTCTGAAGAACACATGTTTATTTCATTGTAATGTAAATAGCCGGAGCCAGACAAGTATCATTTGGTTTTCAAATTCACTCGCACATCCTGTGATGTACACATTTTACACAACATTTGATCGAGAAAACTGAGATTTATGAGGTCAAACTTGTTGTTTACAAACAACTTTGTCCAATCATCTTATTATCATACAACTTAACTGCCTAAAAGGCAAAAGTCCTGATCCAAGTCAAATATAAGTTTTATATATCAAGACAAATAGAACGACAAAGAAGTTATACAACCTTTTGTTTTTGTTTGAAAAGTGTTAGGCATGAAAATCGCATATGTACGAATAAACAAAGAACTACTCAGTACAGCAAGAGTAGGTATATTTAATTTAAGCATACAAATCTTCAACAAGCTGCCACCGTCCATAAAAAAAGCTAACTCACTTGGTGTGTTCAAAAATAGGCTCATACTTTTAATAAAAATATTTTTGGACGGTAATACAATTTGAAATGTGTGTACTATTTTTATATGACATATTTAAGTAATTGACTAAATGTAATATTCTGAAATCTAAATTGTCAATATTAATTTACACGCCCTGTGGGTGGAAATATAGCGCACTCATATGTACATAATGCCACCTTTGTAAATACCTATATTTCGCAATGAATAAATGAATTTTGAATTTTCCTCTTTTCGTTATTCAATTAAAGGTAAATTGGTTTATTGATTTGAAAACAACAATGTCAGATATACATATTTATAGATACTTACAAAACCCCACCTATTATAATACTTTCCAGAATCACAAGTCTTACATCCCGTTTTAAGGCATCAGTGGGGCTGTAGCCAACATTGAGAGGCTTTTTGCAATACAATATAATTATTTTTTTAGTATTAGATTTTCTCTTTTTTATGTAGTAGTTAGAAGTAGTATGTTTAGTTTTTCTTCCCTTGTTTTTATATTTTATTATTGTAAATAAAAATTCATACACTCATTATTTTTACACTTGACAATATTTGCATTTGACCACCAGTTCACCTGATATGTAATTCCTACAAACATAAGTGGCTCTAATTTAGATCATATCTGTACTAGATTGTAACTGGCTTACAAATGACGCTGCCACAATACACAAACACTTATTGCTAGTAAACAGTTGAGTTTGCCACTGCCATATGAAATGAAATTATTTTCTTATCAATTATGTTATGATACATTCACAACCTTGCAATAAATATAGGGGGAAAATATATAGTTATAGTAAACGCAAAACATCTAGTCCGATCTGAACACGAGGCGTATACCTGCGCAGAAGGAAAAAATGGGTATCAGCTGAGCTCCCCTAGCGTGGTATATGCCATGTGACCGTCCTTGACAAATCACAGCGTAAAAGCGTTTTTTCGTTCTCTGTGTGTGGTTGTCACGTTCGCTAGCTCCACCCACCGAGTACAGTCACGCGCGATATTTTTGTTATAATAACTGTTTGTTAAGTGTTTTTGTTGAATTTTCATTTCGTGTTATTTTGTTATTGTGTCTTGTTACTGTTTTTGTTATTTGTAAAGGTGGCAGCAATCTTTGCACCATAAAGATTAAAATAATATTTCTTGTTAAATTGTTATTTTAATCATATATTTTTTTTATTTATAATAATAATAATATTTAGTAATAATATTTCCAAAAGCATGTACCCAATCCTTTAATTAAAATTCGGGTAAAAATATAATTCGTACATACTATTGTAGCACTTGACTGTACATGCGCGGGCCGCTATGATGCAACTTCAGATCGGACTAGAAGTTTTGCGATTACTGATGCCTCGTTTGTCTTTGTCGAATCGCGAACGTAGTGATGACTAAGGCATACCGAGCGCATTCACAGAATCTCACCTACCGCAGCGTGAGACATTAGCTCGATTATTATTAAGGTGAATTAGTTGACTTAGATTTTAGTTGTCGTGTATCAAACACGTAATTTTAATTAATTAAATTTATTTATTTTAAATTCAATTAAATAAATAACTTTTTAAAAACAAAGAGGCAGACTCCATCTTTGACTATATTTCAAAATTGGCATTGTCAACATTAATAGAATTAATTTACAATAATAGTTACTAATATAAAAAGCGGCTATACCAAAAATAAAAATAATTATGTACATGGTGTTTCCACATTATAATAATTATGTAACATTTATTTATGTATGTATGATCTCAGTTCTTAATATTAAGCAATATGAATGAATTGGTCATAATAGTAAACTTCTTCTTCTTATCAAATGATAGTGGCCAACTCTGGTGTCGAGAGTTTACCATGCCACCCTGAGGGCCTCTGACATGGCTTGAAGACTGCTGTACTATGACAAACACCCGGGATCTACAATTTAACGTATCATCCGACCCACGGAAGCGCCCAACATGGAATGCCACTTATTGGTCACCCATGCAAGGACTGACTACGTCGACCTGTGCTTAACCGCTTGGGCGGCGCTGCGCTTCATATAATAGTAACAAAAACCGGCCAAGTGCGAGTCGGACTCGCGCACGAAGGGTACCGTACTATCATCTATTTTATATATTAGTTTAGATATTTATTTTTATAGTTAACTAGTGTAGTAAAACTTACATCTCCTATTTCACCCCTTTAAAAGTGGCATTTCCAAAAATCCTTTCTTAGCGGATACCTACGTCATAACATCTACCTTCAATCCAAATTTCAGCTCAATCCGTCCAGTGGTTTGGGCTTTGCGTTGATAGATCACTAATATCAGTCAGTCAGACAGTCAATCAGTCAGTCACCTTTGAGTTTTATATATTTAGATATATTTCTTAAAAGTTACTTACAAATATTCAAGTTTCTACCTGTTTATTAAGATTGAGTAAAAATTGGTTAAAAATTACGTTTGTTGTATGGGAGCCCCCTATAATTTTTTTTTTTAATTTTTAGTATTTGTCGTTATTGCGGCAATGGAAATACATCTTTTTTTTTATTTTTTTTTACGTGAGATATGTTTACATTTGACTACAGCCTGCCTGATGTTAAGCATTGCTGCAGTCTAGTCATTTGTGAAAATTTCAGTTTTCTAGCTATCACGGTTTATGAGATACAGCCTGGAGACAGACAGACAGACAAACAGACAGCGGAGGCTTAGTAATAGGGTCCAGTTTTACCCTTTGGGTACGGAACCTTAATAAATAATGTACATGCATACATACTTAGTTAAGTGTGTTCTGACGGACCAACTCAATAGCAGCCCTGTGTAAGTAGTTGCAAGTGTCACCTTGATAGTCTTGTTCTGTTTCTGCAGCTCCCGGCACAGGTTCTCCAGCTTGGACTTGACGAGGATGGTCTTGTTGAACTCCAGCTGCAGCTGCTCCTTCTCCTTCATCACCATGGCGTGGCGCTTCTCCGACTGCTTTATGTAGAACTGGAAGTTTGGAGTTCGGTTAGTGAGGTTGGATGTTGTTTAAAATACTTTTTTTTACAGTAGAAAAGCTAGCAGTTCTAAGTCTAACCAATCAAAATTTTAAAATATGTATACATACTGGAACATATATAACAGATTCTCTTTTACATAGTATAAACATATTCATTAACTACTTACTATCAACCTAGATAGTTTTACTAAAGTAAAAATTGCATATCAATTCAATTTTAAACTAATTAGTTAATGTACAAAATTTCAGAGTCGTATTTTGAGTGATGGCTTTATGTTTAACTTTTCCCTTAGCTATAACAGTTGGCTAGGCTATGTATATTTTTATTGCATAACTGTAAAATTAGCAAAGTGCTGTGCAACACATCTGGTATGTATTACAAGTTTAGTGTCCATATATGATGGTGACTGCTTACCATCAGGCACAATCTTTTTGCCATCAATTTCACCACATCATTCTTTATGTAATTATTAAGTCACTATTATAAAAATTTTACAAAGTACAATATACCTGCATCTTCTTATTATCATCTACCATGTGAGCGTACTTCTGTATAGCTATCTGCATTTTCTCTTCCACGGTGGGAGCTGCATTCACCGCCTTCATGAACTGCTTCACATATTCATCCTCCTTTTTATTGCGGTCTTCTCTCTTGGACTTCTTGGGAGGGTCGTGGGAGGTGGTGGGGGTTACTTTGGGAGGGGATGGGAGTTTCGGAGCTGGGGCCTGTTTTGGTGCTGGTGCCGGAGCTGGTGGCTCCTGGAATATGGAGTTGAATTAGTTTTACTATGGTTATAGTGTAGCCATTTCTACATTGTATTTTTTTTTTCAAATCACTATACTTATATAAAATCATGATGTTTCTTTGTCATAAGTTAACATTGAGAAACTTTTTACTTTGATTTTCATTATTTTTTACTTTTTTATTCATAGCAATGTAATCAGTAAGCCATGATAAGGACAAACAACTGAAGTACAGTACAGCAGCAAGAGCAACAGCAGCAGGAGAATTATTTGCAAGAGGTGTTGGTCAATTAATTAATTAAATTCAGTGTTACTTATAAGTAAGGCAATTTTACCAAGGCATTTACTAATGCACTATCCAAAGGAATTATTTAAACTTATATTTTAGCTTATATATATTTATTATATAAGAAATAACATATATTTTATTGATATTATTGGCACCACAGATCTAAGCAAATGATAACATATGTCATAGCATTATTATACTGTCCCCATAGTAACTAGGTCTTTAAAAATTATAAAGTGCAGGAAATCTGACTCCTGAATATCGAATTCAGCCCGTAGAAGGAAGGCTACTCAAACAAAATAACAGAAACCTTGGATACCAACCATATTTAAACATGAAAATGTATGTTATATTTATCGTAGAGCTCAGTCATCAAAATTATCTAATTGTCTTTGACAATAAATTATGAAACACCTGAAACGTGCTTTTGTACAAAAATAACGTAAACATTCTTATTTGGCGTAGAGCCAAGAAACTTTTAGGTTAAATATTTTTTCAGTTTTCGAGGAGTAAAATAAAGTTTTTACCATTAATATTGGTATCATAAGATAGGTAAGTTTTTATTCAATGAAACTACAATCAGTTAGTTTAACAATTATAAAACATTACGCGGAAATAGCAAATACAAAAGGCGACATCCGATAGCATTCTATTTATACATCGGCTAACAACATTATTGATTGTAAACTTACGGCACTACTGGGCACGGCTTGCGCATTTTCTGTTCCTTCATTTTTCGTTTCTTCTGCCACTGTTTCCATTTTGTTTCAATATAGGTAATTCCGCTGAAAATACTAAACAAACTGAAATGAAGACGTTCAATTTCAATCGGAATCTTTCAACTAGTGCTGCAACAACGGTGATATTCATATCGATATATCCGATTTTCTTTAATCGATTACAAAAAATATTAAACAAGTACAACACTATATATTTAAATCGTTCAAAAACAGAAGGCTATTTTATTCATATTTTATTTTCTAACTTTTGCCTAAAAAAATCTTTCATGATTCGCAAAATATTTCTATTCTATTCTTTGAATTCTATCATATTTTTTTCTGTTATAGAAAAAGGTACAAAATCTTTTGTATGTGACTCCGACTTGAAGGACGGTTTTTGTAAATAAGTACAAGAGTTTGTTGTTTTTGAACGCACTTCGATCCAGTACAAACTAGTTTGAAAGAGATTACCTGCGTGCTAAATTACTACTAAAATAGTATAATCCATCCTACATATATTGTTGGTGTTTAAAAAATATAGACCTATTATGTTATAAAGGTTGCGTTTTGTACTCATGAAGGACGCATATTGAGTAGGTTCCCTGACCTCACGCAAAAAATTAGATATTTTTTATCATAAATACTGCATACTCCATAGACTAAATTTGTGCCATATCTATAATATTATTTTAACCTACACAATGAGTGATTTGTCCAGTACCAAGTTCTAACTAATGTTGCTAAGAGATGGTGCCACCCAAGTGCTAAATAGAAAATGCTCCAAGATATATACAATATGTTGCCATACTTAATATAATTATATTTCAAAAACTTTTTGGACATGGATATCCATTACAGCCTATTTCCGACTATCTCGGTGTCCCGAGTGGCCGTCGTCCCGTTGGTCGGCCTAGATACCGCAGCAGGGTAAGCACGGCACGAGGACTAATAGTCTTGCCACCATTTTTATCCACTTGGTGTATGGTGACTGACAGGTGATAGGTAGATAAAATGGTGGAAAGACTTTAAGTCCTCATGTCGTGCTTGCCCTGCTGAAAGGATGTCGTAGAGTCAGATCTACGCGTGCTTCAAGTTGCTGACTGGCAGCGAGCGGCGCAAGACCGGAACCGGTGGCGATATCTTATACTGGAGGTCAAACTCACTTTGGGTCGCTGCGCCAGCGGAGTAAGTAAGTACCTACCTAAGTATATCCATTACATACCTTCCGCCTTCCTCATCTCCATTTTTCAGATCTTGATACCTTTCCTATGAAACTATCTTTCAAGACTATAATAACAATCCCAAACACAGCTTGTCATAATGATTTATTTTTCAGAAACTTTTTGGATGCAGATCCAGTGACCACCTTCGAACTTCTTCCTCATCGGATCAACGCTTGTGAAACTATCACCCAAGACTAGTACCATAATCCCAATCACCGTTTGTAAATTATTGTACCGATATTATATTATAAAACCAGTACCGGTATCACGAATCCACAACACTACATAATATATCAATTTCAGATCGATGAGATATTAGAAATCTGTGAAATAACGATTTTTAAATTTGATTACATAGAAAATTAACTAGTTACAAGTCGATCTACCAAATAAGCGGGTTAAAAACCGCGAAACACAAATATGCTTAAAATGGTTTTGTAACGTATTCAGATAAAAAATATCAATAATTTTAGTTTTGTTATGCCTTACATAATTAGGTAGGTAGTTAACATTAAAAAAAAAACTTTATATTATATTTGGCTGACACAACGAAGATTTTTTTTAGAATGGCAACTGGATTTGACTCGTTTATCGACTCTCGTTGGACATCTTAACTAATGGTTAGGAAACCTAGTGAGATATTTGTTTTTTTTTTCATTATTGAGATCTGAAAATCGCTTATGGCGCATTGTATATTATATTACAAGCTGTGAAAATTTTGCTCTAATGGAAAATTTTGTTCTAATATAGTTTGGTAGAAAATAAATGAATAATCTTGCAGCACTTTTAGTAGTTGTCAAATGTGACATTTAGTCTCTTTTCTTTCTTCACATTCCGTCAAAAATAGGAAAAGCGAGTGGCTGTGAGTAATTTTCTAAAATAATTTCTGTGAATTCAAAGCATTTCACTTTGCAACCGTTGTCGCTCGCTCTTCCAAGTGCCTTCAAATATCTGCAATCCGGTGATTACTGGATTTGGTGAGTAACCTTTTGATTTGCAATTTTATTGTAGTGCAGATGTCGATCTCGGAAATAGGCCGTTATTTTTCAAGATTTCGCTAGGGTCAATGTGCTTTGTCTGCCGTAGGACGAAGCTCCGGTCGAGCCGGCTTTAGGGTGTGTGAATTACTGACGGCAAGTATTTGCATAACCGCAATAATTCGGTTTTATCCGGATTAAAATCAAAAGACGTTAGGATAAAACCACCGTTAGCTAACCGCATGAATGGACGGTCCGCAGTATGATGCGCCCGTTTGAAATGATTTACAGTTACCCGTCTAAAATAACTAAAATTACTGGTATAGTATTGTCGTGGTATATTATTGCGGTTTGCTAGGCTTTCGACCTGTAATTTTGCGATAAAAGAGATTGACTCATCAGTCACTTGTCACAGAATATGACCAAGTTACTATGAATATAATTTAATTTCGAAGTTTCGAGTAGGTACATATTTTACAATGATTGCTCTGTAGCATTATATTTGCTTAACTATACTAAGTATAATTTATGTTCAAGTGGAGCCTTTGTTCATGATCAAGTCTAAAGTTATGAGCTTTTAGCCACATTTTTAAACTCGATGTAAACCATTGTTCTGTTTTATTTTGTGATACCTAGTTCAGTACATTAACTACACCAAACATCTGCTTGGATATTGTTAGGTCTTGCAACACCTTTTTCTAATTCACATCTTCCAATCCAACAACATTCATAAAATTACAACTCAAGTAGGTACTTAAGTATAAAATATTTTGTGAATGTGCATAAAACCGAGACAAAGCTATGGTATTGTAGCTCAAACCACCCAAAGGGCCTCTGACATGACTTATTACTGCCAGCAGTAAAACAAATTACTTACCTGCGTATGTACTACATTCATATAAAAAGCATAGCCCAATTTCATTAAAACAATTTCTGTTTCACCATCATAATTTGCTCGAACCATGTGAGAGCTGTAATATCATAGTAGGTATGACATAATAATATCCCAATACCTACCAACATCATAGGTACCTATTTCATTGTTTTAACCTTACACATGTCCTTGAATCTCCAGTGAACCATGAAGATCACATCTAATACTCCATTAAACTTTTAAATCTGTGCCTTGTTTGGTTTACATTCAAAATACAAACACTATTATAAGTCTGGTGCAAAAATGATAAAACAAACAGCCAGGGTAGTACTAAAATCAGATAAACTACTTAACCAATGAAAACAATCCAACTGATTCAATGGTAGATTGTTATTGAAACATGAATATGGCTAAATCCCAATAAACTTGATCACTTGATTGCCGTCTTAACTGGGTTTTAAACTGTCTTTTCAATGTCAAATGGTTTCATTTTATTCTCAGGATTTGTTAAGCAATGGTACTATTGATTTTGATAGAGGAGTTGATGATTATACTTTTTATTCTGTGCTAATGGCTTGAATAGAATAAAATTGAATGAAAGTACAAATTAAGAACTTCTTAATTTAAAAATCACCAAAAATATGTCTGAAACTGACTGAAAAACACTATGCTTCTTTTATGTCAGGGTTCTTAATCCCTAAATTACATGTATTTTTTATAGTGAATGATTTAATTCAACTTTAACTCATTATCTGCAAAAAATCAAAGCAACTTTTTATTTTGCCATCACAATAAGAACATAGATGTAAGAAATAATTGTACAGCACAATACCTAGGCATCTCTAAGATATTTGGAATGTGGACAAGATAATACAGATTATACAGACCTGTATTATAATTTCAAATCAGACCAGATGTGGGCAAATTTCATAGAACAGGTAGTTTGAGGTACCTACCTATATAAATACATATAACTAATGTTACATAACATGATGTTTTTCTTTAGTTTATTATGTATTTTTATAATCCTAACATATTATTTGCAAGAAAAGGCTTCTATTGATTACTATAATATGGTTGTGGATCAGATGACACATTGCGGTTTTGGATTATTTTTCTCAATACTTATACCATTATACCTAGGTTATAGATTAACAAAGGAATTGGTTAGATTTTAATATAATTAGACATTAAATACAAACCTCAATTTTTTTTAAATCACTCTTGATTGGGTTTTGTTGTTAAAATCACTCTTGATTTTGTTAGCTTTTGAACAAACTATCAAAATAGGTAGACTATTACATCTAATTGGGTACCACAGTTAAAACAGATTTAAAAGGTACATAATATTATATTTTTGAGAGATAATAACTTAAACATACAATAAAAGATCAATACTGTAACCATTATTACATACATTATAACTACCATTGCTAGATAAATGTAGGAAATATGACCTAATTCAGATAAACTATCAGCACCTACTGTTTATCAGTGAAAGCACAATGAACCTGCTGTGAGACTGATAAAATACTTATTAATTAAAGATACTACTGTCTACTCAATTGAATGGTTGTTTATGTGTTACATATTATGTTTGTGATAAAATAACAAGTTGGCATTGACATTTTAAATTTAAGTACATTGTTACTGCAGCTGAAATAAAGCATACTACTTATATGATAACAGTTTCTTTTAGACACATCTTGCTTGTAATTTCATATTGCAAAAAAAAGTTCTATTGGCATGTTTATAATATTTTAGATAGGTACCTAAGTTGAATTATAATCAGTTCAATAGTTTTACATTTATTCATATTTAAATGTTTATAAAAGGTCAAAATCATACAATTGCCTAATATGGCTACTAAAAGGAGTATTATTTTTTCAATTGCTGCTCTTTGTTTTTTTTTTGAATGAATGAAAGAAATTAATTATAATTCTATATACATGTCCATGTTAAATGATAATTCTATATACATGTCCACGTTAAATGCTAATTCCTCATAGCTAGTCTTTTTTTTTACCAACCTTCAACTTGCACACATTTTGAAAAAGGTACCTCCACCACAAATCTGCCAAGTACAAACATGTAAGTCATTAACCATTAACCACTCCATATAACCCATCAGTTAAACTAAAACTGCAAACATATATGACTCAGTTGTCCTTGAATAGCTTGCTTTATCCTGCCAACAGATTTATTTTTACTTGTTTGGTGATGAACATGTATCCTTTTCCTTTTCGACGTTCCTGGAATTGCTCAATATTTACCTCCCTGAACATTTTGTTGTTAAGTATAGGTACAATTGTTCCATAATTTATGTTTGTATTGTACCTAAGTTATAAACTAAAGTAAAAGTTGAAAAAATAAATTGTGATTGCGAACAATGCTTGTTTATTATTTCCTTTTCATAAAGACAAAATTAAACCAAAACCATAATTAATGAAAATACCTGTACCAAAAGCGAATCCTGCCAAAGGTAATGTCAGTTTGTCGAGTATTAGTGATGGAGTAATAAAAGCAATAATATGAGTAAACACAGACAAATTAGTATCTTATACATAAGCTATATAATGTGAAATCTACCAATAGTAATCACAATAAATGACAGTGAACATAAAATACCTCCCATTGACATGCTTACATTTTCCCATGAAAACCCATTTTATCATAACAATGTCCCCCTAAAACAAAGTAAATTGTTTCACAAAATTGCCCAGTTGTAACCCTAAACACAGGGCATTCACCCCCTCCCCTACAGACAAGGTAGGGATAATTTTGGTGTAATTAGTTCAGACAATAACTGGCTTGTATGTGAAAAACCCGGCCAACCTATCTATATCTAATATCATAAATGATTTACCCCGGCTTTATACATTAACTATGTACTACTAGTACCATCATGTTGGTCAGAAGATTACACAAATAGGCTTTCTCTACTACTAAGTATTTAATACAATGTGTGATGATGGAGTCTTAAGATATTTTAGGAAACATGTAACAATGTTTATGCCTATTGCATGGTAGTAGTATACTACTCTACTACAGTAACAAAATTACTATCATCTTCAGACTTGGGTTAAAAAGCTAAATTTCTGAGAATGCTTTTGATAATGTGATACAAATACTCTACTATTTACTTTAATCAGACATGAAACATCACCACACATGATATAAGGCACCCTTGCATGTGTCCGCCAGGAATTTCCTAGTTAGTAGCGTGCCGCCGATGCGTGTTCGACGTTAGGTTGGTCTGTTAGTATAGTACCCACTGCCCGATACCAAATCACCGTTGTAGAGTAGAGATTTCACAGATATTTTATTCTGACGACTTTAGTAGTAAATGAATCTAAAAATCTAACAGATACTATCAGAATATTGAAATGATGATAAGTGATTCATGAAACAATTATTATTTTGAATGTTATAAAATATTGACCATCCATTTTCACATGCTTTGTTGCTGAGATTTAAGGTTGTAAAGGAAGGTGACTCTGTTGCTTGCTGTATCTGGTAGATACCTAGTATATATTTCCACCCAAACAACAAATGTGTATAGAATTCTCGCCAATATGATACATGCTCGCTTACATATTATACCACAACCAACAAAAATCATATTTAAATATGTTTTTATGAATTTTGATTTTAAATGTGTTTCTCTGTCACTTATTCTACTCTATACCTCGGGTAGACACAGTACACACCCCAGCCCAGTAATTTAAAGTTTCAAAGCACTTAGGGGTGTCTGTCTGGCTCCATACTACATCACACATTACTTGGAACTAATTTACTGGCTTGTTTTTGATGTTGCTTTTGTATGTCCACATACTTGGCAAACAGACATTCAACAGCCCACACTACAAAAAGAAAGTTTATTTCTTCCAAGTGCCAAACAGGTACAAAGTAATATTATCATGGCTTAATGGTGAACGATGCAGGTTGGAATCCTGTCGGTGGTGATTATTTTCGCTCATTTCCAAATAAGTAAATGAACAAGAGAGTTGGAAGCATTTCTTGAATGATAGTTGATGTCCTGTCCTCTCTCTTTGTTGGTTATTTGGCTGTTAGGTGTGTTTGCCAAGCATATGGACATGGTATAACAAGCCAGTTTAGGTAAAACTTGGAAGGTGACTGAACTCCGATGAATCATAAAGTTCCAAGTTTCCTTGTTTCAGAGACGACTTCACGTTTGTTAGTTTTATTGCATTTGTGGTAGATATGAGAGGAATTTTGCAGCGACTGTTGGGTTTTTGAGTTGTTGACATAAAATATATTCGATTTGTGGACTTGTGAACGTCGGTTTTTCTGCCTGTTATGTTAATTATTTTTACAATTAGCTACGATTAAATGTTTATTTGTTGGAAAGGTAATTCATTTAGATTTGTATATATAGGACTATTTATGCCGGTTTAACAACTGTATCATCACTATATCTCACTACTTATACCAAACTGTAAATTAGTATAAGGTATAAAAGAAAAGTGACAGTGAAACGTACACCCCACCGCTCGGTCGCATTTAGACGTAAAAGACCAAAATAAATCGTGTCAAAGCATGAACAGAATGACTTTCGCTTGTTCCGAGCCACTGCACATCTACATCACGAAATATTACCTATATCAAATGTTGACGAGTTTTTCTGATAGATATTTGGCCAGTTTTTTAATATTGAATCTTTCTTTCTCGCTAAGTAATGGTCTGTTCTGTACTATGTATATTATGTGTATGTGCTTTTAAAGAGTTATTGTGTTCTTCTTGTTTTTGCATATGATATCAGTCAGACTGCTCACTCAACACGTGTTTTGAGAGTTTGAAAACCACTCTGAGAGCCTCTGACATTGTTTAATCACTGCTGTACCCACTATGTTATGATGAACAACAAAATATTGTGGTATTTCATGATCATCGGCTATGTTAATTACAATACAATATCCTCTCAGTCGTTTTTTCTCATGACTAAGGGACGTGACTCCTCCACACAATTGATTTGTTCGGGGAGTATTCTTAACTAAAGAATTGACACAAAAACAGAAAATGTGTTTTAAGATATTTGCAAATACATAGATGCAATTTTTAAAATCAGAGACCCTATAAAAGCAAGTCCTTGTTTCCTCGCCCTTCGCAACCCGCGGTAAACACGTATATTTACATTCAATCACTCGCACTTAGCATAGGCAAATAGCGAGCATTTTGCATTCATATTGATTCTTATATATGGAGCCGGTCCTTCTTTATAACGACTACTTTGTCAGTTAATTACAGTATGGACAATTGGACTTTTGTTACTTACTTAGTCGTTTGCAGGTAAAAATAATAACTATTGTTAAGTTTTCATTTTCAAATTTATACATAAAATTAAAGCTGAAGAGGAAAAAAAACTACATTGAGGAAATAAAAAAATTTTTTTTTTTGTTTTACTCAAATTGATGGCAGAACCATTTCTAAAAGTTTTGTTTGTTTATCTGTGTCTCTGTTTATCTGTTTATTTAACTAGTTTCTAATAAAGTAATCCTGCATCTATCCAGTTTTGTGGTAACGTAATAATGTTTAAATTTATTATGTTCTCACGTAAGATTATAATTATGTATGTAATGTTCGTGGGAAAATGTTTTTAAACCATACTAAAATTGGGCCGCAAAGCTGGAGGAATTTGGAGCGTTACAGCAATATAATATTAACGCAAGAGCAACAAAGACGATAGACATACAAATACAACAACGTATATTTATTTAGCAAAACATTGTAATTAAATCTTCTTATTCGATAATAAGAGAGATGAGAGTGGCCAACTCTGGTGTCGAGAGTTTATCAAGCAGCCCTAAGAGCCTCTGACATGGCTTTACGACTACCGTACTAGACAAACAGCCGGGACCTCATCCAACCCACGAAAGCACCCAAAATGGAATACCACTAAGTAAATGAAATCTAGGCATTTGATAAATTTGTAAGCTGTTTTATAACATTATTATGGTCCGCAGTCTTCCGTTATATACCTGATCTAATTAATTTGTCTGCCTACTTCCTTACTGTCTCTCATTGTTTCCATATCGGATGACGTGAGGGTACCTTTAATGGAAGCTGCGAGCGATTGTCGACCTTGGTACGACGGAATAAGCGTCATTAGTGTAGGAATATGGTCAGTACACCCAATACGGGGGTATTGATGACTAGATTGCGGAGTAAAACTGACATTGTGTAGAAGAAATCACTAAGAAGTTTAATACGCGGGTAGTTTTGGTTTCAAGTATCTTGTATGTAGGTAGGTACCTAATTTCTCAAGTTATAAACCAAGCTCTAGCACATCAAATAGTTGTTTAGAAATCATTCGGAATAGACTTTGGTGTAGATATGAATAGAATAGATAGACTAATTTGTTAAAATGAATACCTACCTATTGCAAATGGAACAAGTTGTAGGGTTTGTGATAATTTTAGTATCTATGTCGTGTATACTCAAGGAATGATAGCTACTAAGCTGCATTCCAGAATATACAACAAGAAAGATGCAAACGTATCAAGACTGGTTCCAAAGCCTACGCAAAACCTAAACCCATCACCTTGAAACTACACGATGACGCACTTACTACAAGCAATCAAAAAGTTAATCAAAATAGTACTGTTACTTCAATATACTTCGCTATCGATGTCGGTATATAAACTCCCCACTTTCATATTAGTTACATTTACTTACCTATTGTTAATGTTCGATGCAAAATTCTTTATAAGACTTCTGTGAATCGAATCGTAGAGATAATAATAATGCTTAATGCACTGAGATCTGTGATGGACTTTCTAGAAAGAGTCCATTAAAATTGTTTGAAAGATGAGTCGGAGACAGATAAAAGTATGTAATTACTATCATTTAGATTTTTCTCAGATGCCTGACGTATTCTTTTGCGATTAGTTACGCTTTTTATTTACATTGTACTAGGTATGTACAGACCGAAAATAAAGTCAAATCTTTCGTGAGACATTTTATCAATATATTAACTAAACGCTTTTCACTCGCGTGTAAATCGCGTAAGTTGTTTACGCGTTTCGGAAAGAAAGAAAGAAAAAAAGAAAGTCGGTAAATAACTGAAATGGAAACGTAGTTCCTTTTTTTTAAATCGTAGGTCGTATTTGTTGTAATCACAGAACAACGATCGGGCCACATCGCCCCCGCGCGCCCCCCCCCATAGAAGCGAAATGACTAATAATACGTGGTTCTCGTTTGGACCAGTAAACATGCCAACCTAACCTACGACAGCGCTTGTCAGTCTGTTGTCAAACATAGTCCGAGCGAGAGAGAGGTTTCGGTCGTTTTACTCGGTTTTACAGCATGATAAACTATTAAATATGTCCTGGTGTCAAGTTAAAAATTGTAAGAACAAGTTCCAGTGTTACCGGCGTGAAATACCATCGGTAAGTAGTAAAATTTCGTAATTTTAATAAATAAAACTTTTGACATTTTGAATGGCATTAACACATTCGTTGTCATGACGACGCTACTTCTCGATAGCTAAGTGATGTGTAAATGGAACCTAGCAAATTATCGATAATCGATATAATGTATATGATGTTTCTGGATTTGTATGGAAATGTTTCTGGATTACGGTTTTTATTTAACACATACTTAATTTACATTTTCCAAAAAATCCAGTGTTAAAAAATAAATGGATATTGGCGACCGGTAGATACAACTGGTTTCCTCATAAAAATGCCAGAATATGCTCCAGTCATTATGAAGATGATTTGATAATTAAATAAAATAGATAAAAATAAATTTGCTATAGAGATAGTTTCAGTCCCCGGTAAGGATATAGGATAGTTTTTATCCCACGGGATAAAAAAGTTTTTACAACGGATAACACCGCGGGCCATAGCTAGTTAACTATAATTTGTACTTAAATAATATAGTTATACTAAAGACATATATTTCCATCTTCGAAGTAAATGTGTAAATATTCGATAAAAAAATATCGACATTGCACAGCCGATGAAGTTGAAGCGTACTGTGTACATGAACATCTCGTGCGTCGTAGTGTGCGTGCCGAAAGTGTGTTAGTTTTAGTAAATGGTGACACCTGTTTTGTATCGAATAAAGAAAGAATTCGCCTCTAGTCACAGGGCGACAAGCATGGACTTCAAAGCTCTGTGGTTGTAATGAACACCATCATTCCGCTAGATCGTCTAAGTTCATAATGTCTAAATCCCAATAGAAACATGAATACCGATCAGGGCATTATATTTACCTACCTGATTGTTCAACCACCAGACATCAAATAACAAGATTATCATGACTATACAAATTGCCGCTGATTTGTCCATCATCAGCCAATTTCGTTTCGTGAGTCTTGCATTTTGATGTGACGCAAATATAAAAAGTCTAAATGTAAACAATCTAGTCACATACCGTGAAATGCTTATCTGCTTGTCTGACTAATAGATCTGTCGCGGAAATCTTTTTATAGTTTCTGATAAATGATACAGTTATCGGATTGTGTTCCGGTTTGATAATGAGTTGGTTAGTAAATTGACAAGTACGAGTAATTAATTTATTACGAGTGCAATAGGTATTTAAAAATAAATTAAAAAAGTGGCTCGTTCAAGAAACATACTACTCTATAGACGAGTTCTTCAAAATAAATAAAAAAAGCTACCTAGCTAAATATTGATGGTAGAAAACTCAATTAATGGTAGAAGCGTAATTTAAATTATGTTATTTAATTTATGTTATGTACAATTGTAATTTGTATTAATTGGCGTATTATAAACATAATTGACGTGTAAGCTTTTGATTACCAATAAATTGTTTATCTGTTTTATCTGTTTATCTGTATTTTAAAGGACTTTTGACGATGGTTTTCGCCTTGGGTTAGATTGACTAATATGGCTTTTCTTTTAGTACCTAAAAATGCTGTTCGCGAATTTCTAGCAACGAAAAATTGTTGACTGTAAATATTAAAAGTTGCACTCAAAAGGTTTTTGTCTATCTGAAGGCACGGCAGTGGCCTGAAAGAAAATACTCCTATTGTTAACGTAGTTTGTTGTACAATTGCAGATCAAAACATTATCGTTTCAATATTATAACAGGTGTGGAAAGTATTGTTATTGTCAATTAACTCTGGGAAATCGATTAATCAAACAGAGTAATTTTAAACAATTATAAACGGTTTAGCCGCGATACTGTCACGCACGTGTACATACACGGTTATAGAGAATTAGAGCCGAAAGTCGTTGCCTTTGTTACCTACATTAAAATAAATAATGATGATTTGATTGATGATTTTTGTATATTGGGGTAGGGTTAATGCGACAGCCTAAAATCTTAAGTATCGGTACATTCTCATGTAAATTAGTATCGTATTCGTTATTTAAATCACTTCAATATTTATAAAAAAAGACATATACAGGGTTATCAGGAAAGGGTATGGTAAGCGGAAAACACGCTATAGTACACATTATTCTGAGCAACTTTTGTTCAAGCAGTTTCCCGAAAAGCCTCTTAGTTTTTGAAATAAAGCCTTCTAAAGTTTTCATGAAAAAACGTCATTTGCGACCCTAATGTTCCGGTCAATAACCGCAAGAACCGCGCCCAGCTGCTGTGACAGTACAGAAACAGACAGTAGCCCATCTTCTTGTCATACGTAACTGAGGTAACAAAACTAAATATGTTGTACCGGGAGAGAAACAGCTGAAGAAAATAAGGCACACATACAAAAGTAGTAAATCAAAATACCAACTAAATAAATTATTGTTAAAAAAAATTTTTTATTTATTTAGTATTAACGAATAATCAGGAATTTATGTGTTGAAATGAAGATACATAAAACGTTTCAATTTATGTTTATTATTACTATTACTCGTATTTGTTTTTAATTGCATTATTTTCTTCTTTTTCGTAAAAAACTAAAAAATGTTTTGTTTCGTCAGTAACATATTACAACAAGTTAAGTAGGTACTGATCTCTTATTTTAGTGATAACATTGATTGCCGTGCATTTATTAAAGTTTCATGTAAGTTGCTGTACTGTATCTACGAACGCCCGCGCTCGCGCATTTATCAATGAACAAGAAATGTCAACAAACTTTAGAGAGAGAGAGAAAACTTTAAAAAGAAAGAGACAAACATACGTTGTTGATGTCACAGGCACGGTAATTATTACCGTGTCACAGGATTGGCTCTGCCCGCAGGGCGGTTTTAAGCCGACTACACACTGGAGTCAGATAACTCACGTAACATAATTAATTACGAGTTACGAAATTTTGGATAGAAGATATTTTACTCAAACGGGAAGCAAGCAAGCATGAAATGTTGATGCTTAAACTAAACAATTAAGTAATGACACAGACATGATAATCATTTTTTTTACAAGGAATGGGTTTGCCCTTGACCGTAATTCGCCTGATGGTAAGCAATCATTACGGTCTAGGATGGAACGTGCTTAATAACAGTAATTACAATTTTAAATTGGTACAGTTTACCTTAGTCATAAAGCGGCAAACAATTTCCGTTAACTTACTTAAAATTTAATTAAAAATTGTAGCAATCGGTACTCATTAATAAAATTGATGTTTTTTCACGGAATAGGTCATCAACTCGTTTGATGAAAATTGTTGACCTAGTTAGTGTTAATTCTAACATGTTCAAATAAATTGTGTACTCGCCTTTATTTTTTAAAACTATCTCATAATTTATGATGTCCTGGTATTTCGCTCGAGCACGTAAAATAAATTATGAAAATGTGTCTGCTCGCTTAGCTTATTACTCTTATAACTTATGGAACCCTAGTATCGCGACCAATTGCCTACAAACTTCTCCGCCCAAGATCGCGCGGGGTCTTTTGTCGGCTCGCCTTTGCGGCATGGCGGCAATGCGATATCAAAGGAATCGGTAACTATCATAGAAAACTTAAAACACAAACCGACGCAGGCGGCGTTCTTTAAATAACGGTTTTTTTAAAACAGGTGCTTGTATGATAAGATATTCATAGTAATCAAAATGTGAAAGTTTGCGTTAACGTAAATGTTTGTTACCTTGTCACACTTAAACGGTCAAACAGATTTGAAAGGAATTTTGTATGGAAACAAATTTAGACTGGATTGAAATTTGGGTATTTTTATCCTGGATTGACGCGGACAAAACCGCGAGATACAGCTAGTTTATTTCCTATTTATTACATTTTATTTTTTCAACTTGTTACTCTTTAGTCAGTTATGAGCTATCAGTTCGTACGGATTGCGAATTTAGAAAGCTCCCGGATATTTTTGTTTTGTTTTCGTTAGTTGTATTGTTTTGTTACTTAGTTTATTTGTTATTTTATTTGTTGTTACTTGTTATTTAGTTCGTTTTCTGTGTTATTGTTGAGAGTGAGAATGGTGATGTACTCGAATGCAGAGTATTATCACATGATAATGTGCGTAGGTAAATGAACATTACTGGGCGCACGAGAATCCCCATGTATCGAAAGAGGATGCGTTCCAGTTTAAGTGGCGGATTAACGTGTGGGCTGGGATGATTGGGTCGCGCCTTATTGGCCCAATATTTCTCCCCAGCAGTATGGGTGCAGCTCAGTACCTGGAGCTGCTGCAGACAGAGCTAGAGGACGCGCTAGACGAGCTGCCGCTGTCTGAGTACAGGAGTGTCATATTCCAGCACGACGGCGCGCCAGCTCACTACGCCCGCTCTTGCAGGGCTCACCTTGACGAACGCTTCCCGGTGTGGATTGGCCGAGGTGGACCCGTAGCTTGCCCGACCTCACGCCCCTTGACTTCTTCTTGTGGGGCTACATCAAAAATAAAGTCTACGCAGACGATTGCAGTACCCAAGAAGACATGCGAGCTCGCATAAGCGCAACATTCGAACAATTGCGAGCGTCGCCGGACATGTTGGCCCGCGCCACAGGTGCTGTTCGACGCCGTGCTGCGCTCTGTATTGAGGTGCAAGGGACCCACTTTGAAACCGCTACTATGAAACAAGCAGGTATGTTCATCTTATCATTTTTTCATCGCACAGATACAGAAATTAATTTGATTTGTGGTGTAAATTATTATTGCCTAAGTATTTTGTATTAAATAAGGTAATACCTCTTTTGTAATTCAATAATTTAGCCCTGGTACCCGATTGTCTTCTAGCGTAAATGTCTTCTTGCCAAACGTAAAAAGGTAAATGCGTAGATGGCTTGATTTCGCGTGGCGGAGGCGGCGCGTACCGAACGAAAAATCTTAATGAACCTACTAGGCGCACAGAAGCCACGCGCAGAGTTGAGCTATCCGAGAGGCCATCTTGTTTCTTTGGTTGTTTTAAATGTGTGGGTGATCGTAGTAAGTTAGGGTTGTGCTATTTTTTTCATAAAAAATAATTTTCAACTTTAGTATGGAAACAAAAATTTGCTGGTTTCCCGCTGAAACTTTCAGAACACAATCTTTATAACGGATACTTTTAGGGATTTTCAGCTTACCATACCCATTCCTGATAACCCTGTATACATTTACTAAACGAATTCCAATGAGCCTTATTGGAGTAAAATAATAACATACTTTATTCTTCTAATTCTGTTCATTTTTGCATCCAACTCAGTACCGTAAAAGTATGCCAGCTCGAAAGTCTCAGCCTAAATTTCTTCATTCATTTGATATTCAATACGTCACAACGATTCACAAAGTCACGTCTCAGAATTTTCCTCATGATGAGTCTGAATTTTCCTCATGATGAGTCAGACAGTATAATTTTATAGCTCCAGACACAAGATAGACAATAGTTAATCACAGCCTCCATGGGTAGAAAGCTCATTAACTATACAGCAGCTAGCAACAAAAGTAATTATTCGGTCAGCTGCTTTTGAAAACTAAGGATTGTCGGCTTAATGAATATTATTTTTTTTTTGTTTGGAGTGGAAGTATGGTGCTTGATTTATAAATCAGAAATAGCAAATTTCATGCCTGATAATAATGATATCACAATCTTTTGCTTTATCAGTTTTTGGCACCTCAGTTTTTCAACAACTAATAGATGCTTGACTATCTAAAGATTTACTACTCAGTTTATAATTTACAAAACACAATCAAATTAAGTATTTTTACTTTGACACTAGTTGGCTAAGCCATTTTATATTGCTTTCCAATCAATTCTTACTGCTTTCCAAAATATCCAAACAAAAATCTGCTGACAAAAAATAGCCATATAAAATAATATTAATTTACAATACATATGGCATACAATGGGTTCTCCCTTCCTTTTGTGATGATGAATAAGAAGTTTGTGTGTCATCCCACAGCTTAGACGGTAGTTCTTGTTTGATATCTGACCCACTTGTGTCAATAAGAGATATATAATATAAGCTAATATATTCTGAATATGTTACATTGTATACTTATACATGTATTGTAGTCTACTTACATAAACATGAAATTGACATCATTTATTAAAAAAAATCACAACTTATGGTGAATATATGTATAAACGAAAGTTTCTAGGTAGGTTTGTCTTTTCTCGTTGCTATAGAGTAACGGATCATCGTGAATTTGACCATGGAAGTAGCATAGAGTCCTGAGAATAGAGCTGTCACAATAGATACCTGTACTGAAACGAAAGTTGCTCTCAAACGAAGCTGCTGAAGCTAATATATCAATAAATATGATTTTCGGTTTCCTAAAGCTATTTCAGAACTAGTTAATAAATATCAACTTGTAGTTAATGAGCACAAATATCCACTATATCCTAGTCTAGGTGATGTAGGTATCTTACATAACAGTTCCGCTTCATTTTGGCAAAGCACCAGAAACTTTGCTTGGGACAGGCTTTCTAGGTACAGACAATACAGGACTATACAAAAATATGTATAGTCGCCGTTATGTGTTGTGTTGAAAACAGTAATTCTATGGCAAGAACAATAAAAAAATAGTTCGATAATTAATTATTTTTTAACTTTATCCCGCCGGATGTAAGCATTGCAGTAGGCGTAGGTTGTAAAACTCTTACCTAAAAAGTACTTATCAACGCTTGATTTGAAAACTCCTAGATTGTAGTCTGTTTAAACATTTGTTACTTCAATGGGTAATGTAATGGTCCTATAAACAAATTGTATTCTTTCAAATGAGAGTGGCCAAGTTGATCAAGCCGCCCTAAGGGCTTCTGACATGGCTCTGGGCCTCTGAAATTTTATGTATTAGTAAGTTCCTAAAGTTCCTAGTACCCACTGGGGTACTGATAATAATTAATACTGATTAAGCCTGTATAATCTGTTGACGTATTATTATAGTTTTGTAAGTATTTGGGCATATTGCCATTTCCTTTACGAGTTCTTTGAACGTGCCTAGCTTTATAACGTTTTGTGACCTAAACGATCTCATACATTTTTATGTATGATCTTATCTATGGTACTGATAAATAAATTAAATTTATAAACAGCTTAGCTTGTCAGTTAATAAGTAAATTTTTTGTAAAAAATCTAAACTAAAAAAAAATATAAAAAGTTATTTTGCTTAGATATCTGATTCTTGAATTATTAATATTGTATTAAAATCTGTAAATGGCATTGGTATTCAGTATTCTGTACCCTAACCCAGAATATAAGTTAATTAAAGGATAAATGAACATTACCCGTATACCCCTTCTGGTGTGTGCGCGACTTAACAGCCAGCCCCAACGGAAGATCAGCGCTGGTTGATCCCCACAACTAGCGCACTGGTTGGAGCTATGTTGTAGCAAATTTTAGACTTTTTTGTCTATTGTGATTATATTATTGTGAACATTTCTGTTTCTTTCTTTTATTATGTTCAATAAATAAACATTTCATTCCATTTTTCCAGTGTTGTGACTCCCAGAGACACCGGCCTAACCATTGCTAGAATGACTTCCACCTCGTTCAACGTGGGTCTCTCCGGGGACGGTTCGCGGCTGTCGTCGCGGGTGCTGCGCCCCCCGGGCGGCGGACACACGGACATCTTCGGCGGAGACCCCGAGCCCCCGCGCGGCAGGCGCCTGGCGCCGCAGCAGCCGCCCACTAATGTTATTGGTGAGAACATATCTCTACTGGTAGACTAAGATATACTCACAGATATCAAACATTGTTGATGATAACATGGAGCTTTAGAGCAGCATTGGAACGAGACACATAATGAAACATGGAGGAGGCCTTCACTCAACACTGAGTGCCCTGACGCCACACACTAAAACAGTTAATATTATCACAGTTCATACATTTGGTGGTTACATGTTATTAATAACGGTTTTATATCAAATCACGATAAATAAAGCTTTATTAGTGTAAGATATTGCTGATGCAAGTTTTTAAAGAGGCTTTACTTACCGGAAATCCACTCTAAATGAAAAGTTTGGAGAAATATGTAGCGTTGTTGTTTGACAACAATGTCTCTCACTGTGGCCTGGATGGAAAAACATTCACAAACTCAGTGATAATAATGGTGTGTTGATTAGTTGGGTCATGTTTTTTATTTGTTAGTAGTGACTACGACTCACCTGATCTTAGACAACATGGCAGTTTACGATCTAGTGAACTAACCTAGAAGAAACTGATTCATTCTTGAGTAAAAAAAATCTTGTTAGGTGGTTTGGCCTCAATCTACGTTCTTACAATCCTCACTCAAAAGGACATGTAACCCCAGAGATTAATGTTAGTAGAAACCCGTTACACTCCCACACTTTGTATCCTAATTTTGGTCATACCACAATATATCTTATCTCACCAAACATACCTGGTTTAACTTTGATTTACTTCAATGCTATGTGGATTGTATCGCAATTTTAAATCTTGTTCGTTAATGGCGTTGTTACACCCACTATAGCTTTAAAAATATATGTCCTGGCTCTCACATTGTATAGGTGTACTGCTGTTAGTATGCTGTCAAAAAGCCAGCGGTCAGCGGTTTAAAACATGCTAAAACAAACTACTGAATTAAAAAAGTCTTGACTTATAAATAGAAACGGTTATAGTGTATGTAAAATTTTAAACATGCAATAATAAATAACAAAGAATGTGAACATCATCCATAGATCGCTATTAACCCGTGATCGTCCGTCAATTTGACAAGTATGCAGACCTCAAGCTACACTAGCACCTCTAGCGGTAAAACCTCTCGACATTTTAGACCTTCTATGAATCTTTTTGAAAACCATTGTCGAGGGGAAGCTAGAGGCACGAAGAGAAAGAGGAAGGCCGAGAAGGACATATATCGATCAAATCAAAGAGAAGGCAAGCGTCATGTCGTATAAGGAGGTCAAGGAATTGGCCGAAAATCGAAGAGAATGGCGCATACTCCACAGACAAGAGCACCGCTCTTAAATTTCGAATGAATGAATGAATCATTACTTTTTATTAAACAACATTACAACATAATTTACTTATCTTTATATCATTTACTGGCCTTATATCACTGGCCTGGCTTTATATCATATACTAGCTTTGACTGGCCTGTTAGCTTAGTTGGTAGTGGCTCTGCCTTCTAATCTAGGGGTTGGGGGTTCGATTCCCGCATGACACAAGTATTTATGAATTTTAAAATTTATAATTACTTGTGTTGAGTCTGGTCGTTTGTATGTATAATAAGTATGTATTTACAAAAAAAAAAAAGTATATAAGTATTATATTCGTTATCTAGTTCCCACGACACAAGCGTTAGCTTAGTGTGGGGCTAGATGGCGCTGTGTGCAATGTCCCGGAATATTTATTTATTTATTTATATTTATTTCCAGGGCAAGGCGACGAGCCCAAGGCTACGAATGGCACCGCGGAGCCAGCCGCGGCGGCCCCGGCGCCCGAGCCCATGGCGCAGGCCCCGGAGCCGGTGGCGGAGCCCAAACCGGCGCCCGAGGCGCGCCCCGAGCCCGTCGCCAAGCCTGAACCGGCTGTCCAGGTGAACTGCCAACCTATTTATAACATTTGCACATGTACAGAAAATAATAATAATCGCCCTTGAAAATAAGGCGCAAGTTCTGACTGGAAGTCTATAGTCTTTTATATTACTAAATCCACTTAATCCCTCAAAAGCATCACTTCTTATCCTAGTGTCTCCATCAGAAGACACGGTTGATTGCAAATAACACATTTAAGCTGTTTATAAAAAACGCACTACCACAGCAATCTATCACTCTCCTACAATAACTGACATATTAGGAAAATTCAGAAAAATTACATATCTTTTTGATTTCGTTTCAATATCACTTATTAAAATCCATCTCTCGTATATTCCAGGAACCAGTGAAGATGGAGCCTCCGAAGCGCGTGCGCGTGCCTCCGGGCGGCTTCTCCTCCGGGCTCTGGTAAGGCTGGTCGCCGACAACTTCTCTACGGTGATATACCTACATATAAACGAGTGTGCTTTGTCATCATTTACCGGATTAATTATAAATATGAAACGAGATCGAGTGATTGAATCGATTTCATTGTTCATCTTTCTCCTATTTAATGTTTTAAAAGACAGTATAAGAAAGTGTTTTGTCCCATTCACTCTCTTTTAAAAGATTTATTGTAAAAAAGAAACACAAAGACTTGATTTAGCTAATTCCTCGTTGGTTCGCATTCGTAATTGATTCGGTAAACGATTCGATAAACTGATGAATTTAGAGAGTGAATCGAGCGATTGGATTTAACAAAATTGTGACATTCGAAATTGAATCTTAATGCTACGGTTACGGTTTAAATTTAAATGCTACAATACTTTTAAATTACTACAACTTTCAACCAATCACAGCAAATATCAAGGTTTCATGATTGGTAGAGGACTAACAACTTTAAAAACCGATTTGCTCTCATTTTCACTGTATTACTTACACACTCAAAAAAATAAAACACCCAATGCTAAGTTTCTGTGACTCAGGATAACTTTCCTAATAAAGAAGTGTTTTTACGAAAATTTTACTCTCAATTATCAAATACAGTGCTGCCATCTATTGATCTTAATTGTCATCATTAGTTTAGTTTCTCGAGTTGGAAAACAGGTGAAATTTTCGTGAAATCCTAATTTGAGCCCTATATCAAGGACATAGCGTGTAAAATGAAATATCACTGTATAGAAGAAGCGGATGTTAGGTCAAGTTCTGTTTGTTAGGAATTCGCGCTGGGCCAGTTTTAGGTTTTTTCGCCGGGCATTTGGGCGTATGTGGGCGTGAGGCGATATTCAAATAAGATTCTTATGTGGTTGGTTTTAGATGTCAAATTCACTTGACCGTAAGATTATTTGAAGTCCAGAAATTTATTGGTTTTATATTTTCATATATTGACTTTGAGCAATGCATCACAATCTTAATCATATTGTTAAATTTTCGTAATATATCTATTCATTGACATTAATATAACCAATAATTTATAAACTTATTTGGGCTTCTGGTTGGTGACGCATTTATTTTTAGCTTTGGTTTCAATTAGTTTGTTTTGTTCGATGATTATTTTTATCGCCGAACCCGAATAAGTTTGTTAATTTGGAATTCATCATTTCATGTTTCTTTCAGCCATTTATATCATATTGTTCATTTTTCATGCATAAAGGGAAGGACCCAACTAAACTCGAAGGAAAGTAAAGAAAATGGTTTCTTTTCTCTAGAAGGAACTAGCTAATATTGCTGCTTCATTTTACTTAAATGTTTTGCTTACCATCAGGCACATGACGAGCTCGCTTTTGACGTTAACAACATCTGTCGAAATGAGATAGCAAGTGAAATGTAGCACGCAGAGTTTTTAGCTTGGCTTCGCTTTCGCATTTGGCCAATAGATGGCGTCTTTTGCAATAAATAATTCATTCTCATTGACATTTCACGGAGTATTTCTCGAAATTTTCGCGGATTTTTCGGGGTTATCGCAGTTGTCATGTAGCCATTTTATTCACTATTTCATAGAGTTGACTTATTCATTATAATGCTCTATTTTTTATGAACTTGACGTTTTGCTCGATCTAGTCTTTCTATATCACATGAGTTGATTTCTATTAAGCTAAAATTTGCTCTCAACGCCTTACAGCCTCGCATTTTTCCTATATGCCCAGCTTTTTAGGGTTGTTTCGTGCCTTTTGTTGTGAGCTAGAATGCTAGTTGTTTTGTAGTTGTTACGCTGCGCACACACCGCCGCGGGTGACCGGCGGGGGCGGTCGCGAACATATTCTACTAATAATGCTTTACATTGTGACTTATTTATTACCATCTAAAATGATTGTTAAGATCTAGTCGAAATATTGCTAACTGGTTTTAATTATCATCATAATGAACTGCTGAAAAAAGATTGTATTTCAGTTATGGAATCCAGAAACTGCAACGACTATTACATATAAGTAATATATTTAGAAAACGACCAGTTTAAATAACATCACTTTGTAAAGCTATCAACATCTATTGAATAGACAACTATATCAATAATAACATCAATTTAACTGAGCTGGATAACAATAAGTTATTTCCCTATGACCGTGGCCGCTGCCGTCGTCGTCCGCGGTGGTATATGCCCAGCATTAGGACTGAGTCTAAGTCTTCTGGTCCTGGCGATGTTCGTCGCTTATAAGCAAGGACGGCTGCTCGCAGCTGTCATATTTACTGAACAAATGTATCCTTTTAGTTTATATGTAGTTTTATTCACATGGTCTAGTATTTTAGTGTTACTGATTTGAGTGTTTGTGTGTGAGCTATATGATTTGGTACGAAAAAAAAACTATGTATTGTCTTGTAGTGTCTGTGGTGAGCTGTTAAGTCTCTTGTTCATTAAAAATCGTGTTTTGATCCTTTGACATGTATATTGTTTGATGAACGTTGTTTCGTGAGTAATAGAAATTAGTAGTCGCAATTATGTCTGTCTAGAAATTTATACAATAAACTAAAAGAAAAATGTTACCAATCGTATAGCACATATAAACACAAAAGTCGTTTCGTCGCATTTTATATTTTCGCGTCCCTTTGACGCTGCCAAATTTTAAACTTAAAGGTCACAATATTAATATTTGACCAAAAAAACATGAAAATATCTTCCTATTTCTGACTAATGTAATTTTAAAAATTTTATCTTTGATTAATTGATTGATTCTTCTAAAGAACTGAGATATGCCTCTTCGCGATTCAATGTTGTACTTAATTGTCGATGTTTTTGCAATTTTGTCGATAAAATTTATTGTATGCGTCGCCAGCAAATGCGATTATGTATATTGATAATTATTATAATTGTATTTTTATACGAATTACAATATATGGAAAACGTATAATGAGGTTTTTTATTTATATGTTAATACCTAGAATAGACGTAGGAACGCTTCTAAGCAGGTATGACAAATATATGAAATAAAAACGTACGTAGCTGAGGTAAGTTAAATTTAATTTGGTCTCTAGGCTATAGGATAGAAGAGAATCACAAACACGCACGTCGTTCATGTTCAAAATGTGTCTGGAATATAAGATTTAGGTAGTTCGCGAAACCAGATTAATATAGGTAGTAAGAAAACCGTAAAATGGACTTGATTTAGGTACACATAGTGGAAGTGTAATATGATAAATAGCAAATCCGAAATGATAATACATGAAGTTTTCATGTAGTAGTTTGATTGAATGTTAACCAAACTTTTTCGCTCAAAAAACAGATTGACATTGTATCTGTCACTTATCATAATATTATCAAAAAAAATTGCAACCTCCGCCAACATAGATTCAACATGGATCAATATTTCCCGTGAAAAACCCATGCCGCAGCAAATAACCATGGATCTACCATCAGAAGTCAAGCTGCAATGTCCGTGCTACTGGTAAAACCAACCAGCGATTCATAGTAAGTACCTAACAATAATAATTAAATCTCGTTCTGCTAATAGCTTCCTACAAAAATACAGGCTGTAACATCATAATTATGTAGAAGCTTACGAATTATGTACGAGAAATGGTCTAGATTATGCGTAGATAGAAGCAAAAAAATTTATTTATTTATTCCTCTCTCTCACGCTGCAAGGGCGCGATGGATCATTGTGATCTTTAGTATGGTGATAGTAGTATGTAGAGTCCGTAGAGCAAAATAAACAATCCAACTAGGATTTTTTATTTTATCACATCGCGGGCATCCACTAACAGTGTGCTATAAAACTATGTTCTTGCTATGCAGAAATAACTGTGTAGGTGACAGCATAGACCCTTGTACATTACTTGGGGGGTATACCTATGTAGATTTAATTAAAAACAAATAGATAAGGAGTTAGATTCAGTTCAATGCAATCACAAAATAAATCCTCTATGCACTACTCTTTGGTAACCGATTAGCGTTAAACGATAACTAGCTTGAAATGTCTATGCGATTAAATGCCTCGGTAATTTCTAAGCTAACACCAAGAGAATCACCAAATTTTCCATGGTTCTTGAAGTTTTGTATATTGGTATTGCAAATCCACTCTATTTTACTCATAAGATCCTTCTCTCCACAATATTCGAGGATGAAACCTTTCTGTTTAATGGGTCAATTCTTGACAAACGTGCCTGCACAGAGATGTAGAAAGTTTAAGTTTTAATGGGCCAGGAATTGGTTCATAACGAAGTGTCTTTACAATATAAATAAATAAATATTTACTTGTGTTATGCGGGAATCGAACTCGCATCCCTAGATTAGAAGGCAGAGCCACTACCAACTAAGCTAACTGAGCAGTCAAATAGATGAAGAATGTAGATGTATAGTATCAGATGGTGTTCCAGTCGTGGCTGCGGCGTCCCATGGAGGCAGGCGGGCGCACGCGGCTCGCCCGACTGCTGCACAGGCTGCGAGGGGAGCACAGGGACTCCAGCGACAAGGCCAGCTCCTTCTGTTCCACTGCGTGAGTATACCATGTATACCTATACAGTGTTACAGTCATGGTTGCGGCATCGCATGAAGATGATAATGAGACGGCATTTGTAGCACTTGTACAGTTTATTTGTCCTTTTCCTGACGATCCTGATGACACGAGGATGCCAACTACATATACCTGACCACAGAAATCTAAATAAACATTATTTAGATTTCTGTGTACCTGACCTTATTGAGAAGGCTAGAGACCGAATCTCAAGTACTTAAGCTAATGGCTCGTTTGCCCATGCCAACTACAGCGTTTCTGTGACATTACAGTATGGGGAAATGTGTTTTATTTCTACTGGAACCATATTTTCCACCAAACTGGAAAAGATTAGACGTTCACAGTCTAATTTGCTGTCTCATGATTTCAGACATTGTAGTTTTTTTACACTGTATAGTCAGGCATCTGACCACTATCACTAAATGCTATGCACACACAAGAGAACACAGGGTCAAGAGCTGTATTGAATTGGAACTGGCATTGCACCGTGTCATGCTTAGTGATTTTGCCACTCTTCTCTACAGGTTTTCATTATTAGTTGTATTTTTTTATTGTGTTTTTTCTCGTGTACCATGAGGAACCAGTCAGTACTTTTTTTTACATGACATAGGCTCGCGCTTTACTACAACTTACCTGCAGTATGCTCGTTTTACAAAAACTTTACACCTAAGAAAATCCTAATCCTTGCGCATAATATGTACTTAGATGCAAGGATTAGGATTATAGAAGAACTTCCAAACTGAACAATAGCTAGATTAAGTATATAGGTTTTCACTACTGCTTATCATTTGATAATTTTTTTTTATTGTTTTTTTATATATTTTTTCCGGCTGTAGCATGAGTTCGAGTACAGGTTGCGGCAGCATGCGGGAGGACGACTTCCTCGAGCCGCCCACCATACACGCGCCGCCCAACGTCGGGACCGAGGTCACTGAGGAGGGGTTCGCTGATAATATCGATCTTAGGTACGAGGGATTTTCTTTTTGCATTTTTTTTTTAAGTATTTGTATAGGTATACCCCGATCAAAAAACGTAGAAATTAGGGGGGCGGCGTGTCGAATTTTTTTTTTTAAGAAACTATATTGAATTGCACCTAAAAAGTAATAAACGTTTGTAGCGCAGAATAAAATAATTAATATTGTTGTTCCATTTAAGTATACTTCCCCTGTTAATAATTCGATTCGTTTTACTGTTTACCTTTACTCCTTCATTAAGTAACTAATACATGTTTTTTTTATATTAAAACTTTCGTGAGACATTTTATCAATAGGTATATGTGATCGTGAGTGAAAACCGTTCAGTTAACATATTAATACATGTTTTCACTTGACCACAGTTTAACTTTCCCTCCACCCTTCCAGATACGCCGGCCAGTACCTGACTCCCGAGCAACTACCCTCATTCTGCGCACAGCTGCACCACCTGGTGGAGGTCATACGCAACATACAGGCGTACGCGCACGTCACCGGGGAATACCCTACGTAAGCTGGACAATACACATAAAATATAGCTTTGTTTTCTGACAGATTTTAATTCGGAAGATACTCCTTCGAATCCTAATGGTCATGATAATTTCCAAAAGTCGTAGAACAAAAGTTGTTGATTATGACTTAATTAAGCCACTCTGAAAAGGTTATGTGTTAGTTACCCGTAAACTTTATTGTATAGGTAGGTATATAGCATAGAAAAAAACCTGTAAAATGCCCATAGAGTTTAATTAAGTAGTCTGTAAAACGCCCATAGAGTTCTAATAAGTAGTCTGCTGTACTATAGTTCCCGTAAGACATGATTTAATTTAGTCTTGTATTACCTCTCTCTTCCAGCGAACTAGAGCAGCGGTTGGAGCGCGAGGCGCGCGAGGTGGCAGCACTGGCCTCTGAGACGCGCAACGCACGTGACGTCATACAGCGCACGCGCGTGCAGAGACGTGCTCTGCGCGACCACGCCACGGAGCTGCGCGCGCAGCTCGCCAACTTGAAGGATGCAGGTCTAATTTTTTTATACCTCGACCAAAATTTGTAACAAAATATGGCGGTGCCACTTGTAGTTCTCGTTCAATTTGTTTGCCCTTTCCCTAACACTGTTGCAATAACGAAAAAAAATGCTATAAGTATGTTAATCAAAACTAAAAAATAAAATCAATAAAAATTTGATTGTGAATGGCGTTTGATTGCGACATACGCTCCCTTTTCACGGATAAACTAATCGCTATCTAGCCCCATAATATACTAAGCAAACACGTTGAATATACTTGTGTATAACGAAACGCACTTCCTTGCAGAGACCCGCGAGTTAGAGAACACAGTGCGTATGTCTGACCGCAAGCTGTACAAGAGCTGGGAGGCGGTACGGGACGCCAGCGAGCCGGCCGCCTTCGAACCACTGCTCGATGAAATCAGGGTCTGTCATTGTATGTTACCTACGAATAAAATTCCACAATACCCGGGGACATGTGTCTTCCGTGGAAAGACCTGGGCGCCCACCACGATGTATCTGTCCAAGAGAACTCCTCTGACGAATTAATTGTGGAGTCACGACCCTCAGTCATGAGTGAAAACGACTCAAAGAAAGAGACACAAATAAGTTAATACCATAAAAATGTATCTGAGCCAAAATAAATAATTTTGCAAGTAGGTTAACCGCCGTCGCAACGGTTGAGTTGGTAGACGAGACTTGACACTTTAGCGACCCTGCAATCAAGCATTCGGACATTTCCTGCATGTGTGCGAGTAGTGTGTAGGAGAGAGATGAAATGTGGAAGAAATTTTCGACTCGGCACTTGCGCAGAGTAATAATTTCATAGTATCAACTATTCGTAGTTGGTTACACATCGTTTGCGTGATTCAGACGGGTGATCGTGATTGGCTGGTTGGTGATTTTTAACTAGCTTTATTTTACCACTGCCACTTTCTAACGAGCTCATTATTATAGACTGGTTTAATACAAATACGCAGTTAGGGTATTCGGTCCTTACCGGGTAAGCCCGCTCCATTCTAGACCGTAATGATTGCGTACCATCAGGCGAATTATGGTCAAGTGTAAACCCATTCCTATTAAAAAAACAAATGTGTTTGTATCATAATTATGATTACTTATATTGAGTCTGGTCGTTTGTATGTATAATAAGTAAATATTTACAAAAAAAAGTGTATACAGGGTTACTGGTAGAGATTTAGGATAGGGTGTTTTATGGACAAATCAGTCAGAAACAATATAAACTACACGCCATTAACGGGAATAGGTCGCCTTAACCAGTAACCCTTTATAAGTGTCATATCCGTTATGTAGTACCCACGACATAAGTTCTGGCTTAGTGTGGGGCTAGATGGCGCTGTGTGCAATGTCCCGGAATATTTATTATTTATTTATTTGTATGTGTAGAGCAAGCAGAACGCGCTAGAGTGCCTGGTGCGGCTGGTGGAGGCGCGCCGCAGCTCGCTGGCCAGGTGCGGCGCCGCGCAGCACCTGCCGCGGGAACACGACACCAGGGACCGGGACAGTAATGATGGTAACCGGGACAGTAAATGCGACTGTCAGGGTAACAATCATGGACCTCAGCCTAATGCGTTGAACTGACCAGATTCGTACCACACTCGATACGAAAGTTCACGCAGCCTTTTACACGGCAACAGATCGGAGTCGATGGCGTGAGATCGTGCGGGAGATCATCCGTGGCGGGGGTCACGACCCTCAGCAATTAGGAAACGCGAGGAGGAGGAGGAAATTATTTTTTATTTTCGTAAACACAGCAGTCAAATGTAGTAGTCAGGAAAGGGTCGTAAAACTAGACAAGAGGCGCTCTCATTATTTTTAGAATTTTATATTAAGTGACTAGTGACTAGTGTTCACCGCGGACTATTATCTTGCAATCTTCAAAGCGAAAGTGAAACAGTTCTTACTGAACAAGCAGTAAGCACGTACCTACAATCCTAGACCGTAATGATTGCTCAGTACCTACCTTGTTGCCTGTTTTTATCCAAAATCTAAATCAGATGAAGTATAGTCAAATGCAATTTCATGTTAATAAGAAGTGTGTTTTACCTGCTTTTATCTAATTCTTTCACATCACAGATTCGTCTACAATCTCCACCGTGGTCCGCAAGCGCCACGAGCGCCGCGCTGCGAAGCGACGTCGCAACAAGGAACCACGCTCCGTGCCATTATCTAGCGAACCTAGCGCACACACCCCTCCGCTACCACAGGTTGGATACAATCATTATAACCTCCTCCTCTCCTCCTCCTCCCCTCCTCCTCCTCTATCTAACCTTTCTATTTGCTTCCAGGTGACGCTCTACATCCAAGGCTCAGAGACAGCAAGCCGGCGAGCTGGCAGCGTCTCTGTCACTCCCCTCGACCTGCCCTCGGGTGGGAGCGTGAGAGATATACTGTTCTTTACCACCAACCAGGGGTAAGAGCATGGAGTAGCAGAACGATGAATTGTATGCGTGATTCATCGACCAATCACAGAGCTAGAAATTTTGTCACACAAAAACGAGAGTGAACAAATTTCTATCTATAAGCATGTGTAAAGCTAAAAAAAACACCCGATACAAATACATATTATCAACGACAGGAATTCTATTTGTTGCGCTAACTGACTTTTTACAAATATACAATAATAAAGTCAGTAAAAATATCTTTGTCTAGATAATAGTTACTAGAATATCACATTTTCATCAAATACAATTGAGTCGTTTGTACAGCCAATTAAAATATTTTTTTCATTTTTATTCCATGTGCAATGTCCACAAATCCATACTCGTACCAACTCGTATGTATAGCGTTGTTTTGTGACATTATAATATGCATTTGTGTTTGGTTGATGAAACATCTCTAAAAGTGGCGATGCAAATCACCTTTGATGTAGGTACCCATGCTAAAGCTCCATTATTACAAGATCTCGATAAATAGACCATAAGACTTATAATAAACAATGAAATTACAATATTTACATGAACTGATCTTTTACTTATTATTCCTAATGGGTAAAGTTAGATTGAAATAATATTTCAGGTAACTCAAAAGTAAAACTAAGTAAAGGAGAGTTTTTAAGGTTTTGTCTTTTAGTGGTTTTAAGATTTAGACTTATTTACTCGTTTTCAAAATTATCCTAATGAGAATGAGGCAAAATGATGATTCATTAGTAATAAAATAAATAAGGGAATCAAAATGGCCACTGGTTGATATGCTTTACAGAAAATTCTTTATTTTATAAAGGTGTTTAAATACTAGACGGTTAAAACTAAGTTAGTGAAGAAACAGAATAGTTAGTGACAGAGATGAATCCTTATAGTTTTGTATAGATATGTATAAGGTGCAGTAGGATATATTTTAGGAACATCTGTCGAGTAATCAATTGACATAGACTGGTTAGCTACTTCATGGGGTGAAAAAGACCATTATTTCTGTTCACCATGTTGTATGCCATTGTAGTACGAAACATTCAGCACATTGGGTTTTAGAAGATGTTCAAAGTAAATTGAAAGTTTAGAAAGAAGAAGAAGTTTGTGTTAGTTTAAGCGTCTTTCTTTTCCTCTGGTTTGGGTGTTTCCTCTGGTTTCTCAGTTTTGGGAGGATCTGCTTTTGGTTCCGCGTCCGGTTTGGCCTGCAAAGAATAAACGGAATATTATTAATCATTAAAAACTAATAGAAATACAAATGGTAGGTATAATGCATGGTATAAACATAAACTATAAATTGTAGGTACCGTCTCATAGCACTCAGAAGTTAAACCATATCAGAGACTGGTTTGAAAACTTTGACACTAGCGTTAACTACCCTCATACTATACTATATACTACTTACTTTTTATTAATTAGTCACTAGATATCTACTTAATATGTACCTACGTTGTAATAATCTATACATATAATAATGCTGAAGAGTGACTGAAATCTGAACATAGAACATATTGGAAAAAAAATGGCTTGTATATCTATAAAAGAACACGTTTCAGCAGTTTTTAGATTTTTGTCTGTTTATTTAAACGCTCATAACTCAAAAACCGCTGAACGGATCATCACGATTTTTGGTATGTACCTAGGTAGGTAGTATGAAGTCTTAGAAGTGTCATAGCGCTACTTACTATCTCAAAATAATGCGAGCAAAGCCGCGGGCATCCACTAGTTTATAATATTGGGCTAAGGCCACTATGATATGACTTTGTATAGCTAGAAATGATCAACGTCAAAGGCTGTATCGTGCAGTACTAAACGTTGCATGACAGGATATTATTATTTCTTCATAAACATTATTAACAAACACCGGACAAAGTACTCGTAAGCTAAATCTAATAATAGTTTATCGTATTGTTACAATATTGACGGGAAATAAAGATTTTTAGATTGTTTTTAATAAGTCTCAGGATCTATCTCAAGGAGTATAAGTAAAAATATGTTAATTGCCAATGAAATGATGCTTATGCTAGTAAAGATTTGTCTTATTTCGCTGAATAACATGTATAACTAGTTTACAAGGAGAGGGTAAACATTATGAAGACATGGTCTTCTCGTACTATGCCTAGGTGACATAGGATTTGAATAGAGGTAAAAAGGTCTTTGTATATTAGATACTGTAGGAACATGTGAAGAATTAATAGGGGAACAGATCATAAAATAAGCGTTCTTATAAAGTAAAACTAGATTTTGATTCTAATAAGATAAGATAAAGATGTATGATAGAGTAATTATAGGACGGTAGGTGGAAAGGGCTGTTGAAGATTAAGTTAAACGTAAGTAAGTACATACCTCAGCAGCAGGCGCGGCGGGGGGCGCGGGCTCCTCCGCGGGGGGAGGGGCGGAGGTGTCCTCCTTCTTCTCTACCTTCTCCGCCTCTTCGGGCACCGGGGCGGAGTGACATACCTACAAACATACACATACATTAAAAATACACAGATACATTAAAGATATTAAGTAGGTATTATTAAAATAAAAAAATATTAAAATTTTAATTTAAGTGCTGGTTCAACATTCATTTCCAGTTGAGGTGCGATGTTGTGTTTGCTGTCATAGGAATTGTTGTTATCCGTGACTAAAAGTTATAATAAAAGATGAATTCAACTCAAATTGTACGCAAATAAACAAAATCTCGCCTTTAAAAATTAAACTGACATAATATTTCCATACAAAAGTTATACAATAGTTTTAATGGAAATATATATTACATGGAAAATGGAAATATAATAGTTATTTTGACTCGGATTAAGTAAATCACGAAAGAAAGTCATATTCATCAATATCGCGCACACATAGAGATGAACCTAATGTCAAAGTATGATCGTTAGCTCATACTCTCATTGGGGGCGTTGTAATACATAGACGGACGATAAAAAAATAATTAAAACAGTATTCTGTTAGATAAGTTTACAGACACAAAAAAGTAAGTATATTATTTATAAAAAAAAATAGGAGACTCGCGAATTTAACACATTTATAACATTGGTAGGAAAATTCTAATAAAACTCCCGGAATATTACAATGCAAGACAATTAAAACAGAGATTAAATTAAAAGAAAATTAATTAAGAAAAAGCAATTTACCTGCACAGCCACAAAGGCGCAAAGGGCGACAACTAGTAAGAGCTTCATGTTGTATATAATACCTGAGTGACCAACCACCCCTATATATAAGCGAGACTTTCCAAACACTAATGTCGCCGTGTTTAGAAAATACGCAGAACAATCGATTGTTATCAGTGGCTTGTTATTGGGTAACGTCAGCAGGGCTGCGTGCAACGCCTGCGCCGGACGAGACTTCACGTAGGTACGTGTTGTTTTCATAAATATAGCTAATAGGATGTAATATTGCAGTGATAGCTGTAATTGTCATGTCGTTGATTAAGTAAATTAGGTATCTAAATTGAGATACATTGGTTTAAAAGCAAACATAGGTACCAATCTTATTAGCCACCAATCTACAATCTAAATTATAAAACTCAAAGGTGACTGACATAATGATCTATGAACGCACAGCCCAAACCACTGGACGGATTGGGCTAAAATTTGACATGCAGGCATATGCTATGACGTAGGCATCCGCTAAGAAAGGATTTTAGGAAATGCCACTTTCAAAGGGGTAAAATAGGGGGTGCAAGTTTTACTTATTAATGTGAACGAAACCGCGAGCACCCACCAGTGCTAACTATATAGGTAAGATTGGTCGACGCCATCACAAATCTCACCATAAAGTAATCGTCTAAAGGATGCTTAGCAGCTATAAGCCTATATCCTGTATTGTTGAATGTCTTCTTCATTTTTGATTGGTATTGGTTATACTAAGATGCCGCCTGATGCAAAGCATTATTGCAGCCTACACGCTTCTTCGGGGCACTCTCCATTCTGTGCTCGGCAAAACCACTGAAATTATTCAAAGAATTCGAATTAAAGCATTATAAACAGGGACAGAATAAACTACCATACAGTTATAGGTCATTGAAATCTGCTTATGAGATGCGCATTGTCCAAATTCAATAATTATTGTGCTACATAGAGGGCGCTGCAAGATATGTATTGTTGCATCCTAGCGTTACATGGGTAGCTAGACCCACTATTATTAGTACATATTGTAATACATTATGTAATTGTATAGATAAAATTATAAATGAATAATTGTAAAATGACGAGATATAATGTTATTATCAATTTTTGTGACATTTAGTAGTGCTTAAGTTGGAATATCAATTTATCAATAAATTATTATCTATCTATCTATGTATCATAAGTATATGTATTTTATACATACCTACCTACGTACTTAATACCTACATAACACGATCACGAGATAAACTTCCAGAGGCAGCCCTAGAACAGATGAGAGCAGCAATAACTAGAATAGTTATTGCAGTCCTGTGTGAAGATAACGTCTCTAATTCATTAATCAATTCCGCACGTGTATTGTCGTTTATTCATCTCGTATGATTCACATTCATAATCAACTTTTGTTTCTCGAATATTTCGTTAATTCGATGACTTTTTCTTCTGATTATCTACTATATAGCTAGCTAAGGCGTTCGGATCGCACAGTATACTTACAGCTAAAATTCTATCAAAAGCCTCAGCTATGTGTACCTAGACCTACTATTTACTGTAACATAATATAAACAGGTACTTAGACATGGGTGCACGTAGTTCATATATGTAGGTACATATATGTACGAGTAGGTATTCGCATGCTATTACATATGTTAAGCAACGGTCGTTGTGGCCAGTCTTTGAATGGGTGACCAGACCAGAAAGTAGTTTCTATTTGGGCGCTGCCGTGGGTTGGGTGACACGAACATTGTAGATCTCAGCTGTGTGTCATAGTATAGCAGTAGTTAACATATTATGTCAGAGGCCCTATAGGCGGTTTAAAAAAACTGTGAATACAAGAGTTGACCACTCTCAAACTGTAAGCAAAAGTAAATAAGTTATGGTATAAATATTTTTATAATAGAAATTAGTGCAAATGATATCCCTACAAGTGGTGGTTTTATCGCTAAGACGGATGTCTTTGGAGTGTAACTCTCAAATTAGGTTCCCAGAATACGTCAATAACATAGGTGCTTGGCGCCAGGATTTATGACTGAGTAACTACTTATGCAAGCAATGCTATGCTCCGGCACTTATGCAAGCAATGCTATGCTCCGGCACTCCGATTTGAAGGAAAAATGGCGATGAAATGATCAGATTATCTCAACATCTCGCAATGACCGTGATGATCAAGGCACCCTGACCATGATCAAAATAGTTAACCTGACATGCTATGTTTAGAAATAATAATCACGACAAGTCGAGAAGTCATTATAGCTTGAGTTGATAATTACTTAATTATTGATTAGCGCCATACACAATAATACCTAAACTTAATAAAAATTAAAACCTGGATGGGGCTGGCTAAAGATCGAAGCCAATGGCATACTATGAGAAAGGCCTATACCCAACGGTGGGAAAAACCGGCTGTGGATGATGATGATAAATAACAATATTTGCTGATTCATCGTTACAAAAGGTTTTATTTTACATTTACTTAGGTGATATCCTAACCGCTGTCTGTTGGCTTATTGAGCCACGAGTGTAGCGGCAAAAATAGTATGGATGCTCATAAAATTGTAATAATGCTGGGCATATAAGGCAAAGAAGGCCAATGATGATGATGATGATCCTAAAAGCAAACGGCTTATGCTAAAATATTGTGTTCAGGGATAAGATTTCCTTCACGTCATCAAAAAAGTGAACTCAGGTGCAGTACAATTCAGCAGTGCAAGAGAGTCAAGACCTTCAGTAATGAGGAATACAACTAAAGGAGGAGGGAGTTGGGGATACGAGGGGGTTGAGTGGGTACGAATCGTAGAGGGACTCCCTCTACGGTACGAATACAATCTGAAGTTAAATATGCTTGAGTGAGTCGCTACAGCTATGCGTAGAATGGAACGCAAAATTGAAACGTTGGCTGACGTTGGCGTTGTCAATGTCAATTTAAACAGCGAAACTGTCAATTGAACTTTCAATTTCGCGTTCTCCTCGCCAGCTGGCCAAAAATATGAAATAATCGAAAAATACGAAAATATTGGCCAGAACATACCAAGTAATGCCCTATATTTGAAGGCCGACAATAGGTGCTTGTGTTTATAGTCGGTTTGTGTGATAATTTAGTTAGAAAAATGGCTTCACGAGGCGGTGTTATGGTAACAGGAACAAACGGCGCAGACTTCGAACATCGGGAGAAAGTCGCGATACAATATCAACTCAGGTGAGATATCTTGAATATTGCTACAAATTTATAGCTCCTTTCGACCTGTACGGGTCCTTGGTAAAGTCTAGCACCAACGGTTGACAGGTCTTTTTTCCACCAAGATCCGTCAAATTATTTTTAGCCGAAAGCGATCGATAGCGAATTATGGTTCGCGCCAATAATTTAAAACATCCCAATGTCCATTAACACGGCCTATAATGTGACCGGGACTTCCTTGAGGTGATGTCACTGCTATATCAAACTGAAGACAGCACATCTCTGCCACATCTCACTTTCTCATAATCTGGATGTAAATTCGTAAATAAACTGTGTAGCTGCAGCTTACTTCGACTTGCTTGATGTTCTTCTCCAAATACATACAGTTATAATATCTAAAAAAATTTTTGTTTAGTTGCTTTAGTTTTGCCTTTGACCAAAGCCCTTAATCTGCCTATGTTTCTGTTACACAAAAAGTATGTACATTATCCATAGTGTTTCACATATTTAGAGTTTTTAAAAGAGTGACATGATGCAAAAGACTGAATTTGGGCCTCAATATCATATTATTACTAGATGATACAAGGGCCTCTGTTACAAATAAAATATATTAAAATTGTCTATATTTGTTTTACAGTGCACTAAACAAGTCTCGTCTAAAGTACTGTGTGTTCTTCCACCATGTGATGTTCCTGGCAATGCTCGCCAAGCTCTCCTCTGACATACTCGACAAACTGGACATATTCATTCTGGAGATTGAAGAGCTGCAAATACCACAGGTAAATGCCAAATTTGCTCAGTATAAAGACAAAAGTTGGTGAGCTTAGATATTTCATATGGAGGTAAATAACACTGGATCAACAGACAGTTTATTCTGAAATCTATTTTCTCCTTGAACTGAAATTTACCAATCTTTCAGTTTTTCTAGACAAGCATGCTAGAACATAAACCACAATATTCCTTAAATTGTAGTAAAGTTTAAGCCTATCTAGCATCAAAAAGAAGATTTGGCTAGTAAGACTGTGGAGAACAGAAAAGACAAAAGAAAACAATTTATCTGATTGACCCTATTGTCAGCACAAAACATTTTGGAACATGTTTTTCTAAAATGAATTTTTCTTTACCATTTCCAGCCTCTATGGTGGGAGTACATCTGGTGCCTGTCCCTCCTGCTGTCCTTCCTCGGTCTATCGGCCATCAAACGGAACAACATCCGCCACCTCCGACGCTACATGTACGGCATCACACTGCTAGGCTTTGGACCCCTGCTGTACTGCCTCATCTACTACTGTGGAGATGTGTGGAGGTATCTCACTATGGATGATGAGGATGACAGCTCAGAGATTGATATAGATTTATGGCAGGTTAGTATATATTACCTTCATTTTATTGCTTTTACACTGCTTCTGATTGTTACATATAATATTAAAACTTTCACATTGTGAGACATTTTATCAATATGTTCACTAAACGGTTTTCACTCATGAGTAATTCATGTATGTTCTGTTGTGAGTCTGCGTGCTGCCTTTTTAAATTCCTTATCCTAAACCAACTATGGTCTATTCCAGGGTTACCCGTACGGCCTGCTGTGGTACGCGTTTGTGTTCCTCGCCTCCCAGATACACTTCTTCCAGATGTACTTCAGCTACAACCTGCTGCGCGCGTGGCGGGCGCGCGGCGCGCTCAGGAAAACCGACTAAATGGACACGAGACAGGGCATATTGCTGTGAACTGTGTAAGGTTGTTATTTCGTTCATAGCAATGTGCTGAAAGAACACCTAAAAAACTGTAAAAGGTAGGAAAACTGGTTCTATGTGTATAGAATAGAGGACATATTGTAAGGAGAGAGGAACTATGTAAGGTTGTTATGTCATTCATAGCAATGTGCTCCAAGAACACCAATATTGTAAGAGAAAGTAGGAAAACTGATTCTTTGTGTACAGAATAGGGGGTTTAATGCTGTGAACATCATAGACAGTAAGAACATTAAACTAAATGAGGATGGGATAAGGGTTATTTTGCTATAACAACATAAGAATTTCAACATATTATGAGACACATAGGTAGTTTAATATTATGGCATCAATATCGTACCATTACATAAAAGCTTAAGTGTGTGTTCCGCCATCACACTTAAGTGATGGATCATCATGATTTTTGATATAGCGATAGTATAGAGTCCTAAGAGTGATGGTTCTAGTCTACCAATCAAAGAAGCTCAAAATGTTATCATTAGGCCAATGACAGCAGCTGTGGCCTGTTTTATTGGCATGTAAAATGCACCATGAAAACATTATCAACAGCCCTTGTTATCAAAAATCTAGTTTTTCCAACAGGTCTCAAAAATTATAGCTGAAACATTTATTTCATTTAAAAGGCACTGCCACTAAAGATAATATATCATCATACCATATTGTAAATGCGAAAGAGAGTGTGTTGATGTCAGTTCTTCCTCCATACCAACATAAGATCCCAAAAGTGACATAACCTACTTTTTATTCAAACACAACGGATAAAGTCTGGCGCATATATTTTTTTAGCTAAAGAAAGCCAAAACAATTACACTCGATAATGTTTGTTTCAGAATTCGTGTATGGAAAGATATACTTATAAACTAAATATTACATATAGTGTCTGGCGAAAATTATGGCAAGTCAATTTTAATCAAATTGTTCAAAAACATGTCTTATAAGAAATCGGATATTTGTATAAATATCTCTAAATGCATATAATAAAGAGTATTCTCTTGATGTCTATTTTAGATACATATGTGTGTACCACGTATTTATTGTATTCAAGCACAAATGACAAAATTAGAATTTTATTACAGTGTTACTCTTTCATATAACATTACAAATCATTCAATATTCGTCATACTTATAAAGTTGGCCAACTATAATGTTTTATAATCAAGATTTTTGTCTTTTCATACCAATCATGTAAAAAAAAAACAAAAGATTAATCGTCTAATCTGTAGTTGATTCAATAATGTATGACAGATGTTCTGTGAGTGATTTGTTTAAAGTAATACTGCTATTTAAATTACAATGCTATTTAAATTACATTGATTTGAATCTATTTCCATGTATGTGTAGTTATTGTACTTTTGTAACATATAAAGAAAGAGACATTAGTTTAAAATTAACGGTGTTATATGTAATTAAGTTCAAACATACTTATTTGTTTTGATTCTGATATATAGTTCAATTTAACACATTAAATAGTTAAAATATAGTTTTATTGTAACAATGTATTAGACTGAATCGTTTTTTGAGATATCTTGCACTCAGTGTATGTAGGATAATATTGTACTCAGGTCAACTTTATAGGTCACATTTGACATATAATTGTCTTAGTACAAATTCCGCCATATTTGACTTAAAATATATGCACATTGACGTTGACGCATGCCAATTGTGACCCATTAAATTAACCGTATAATTTTATAAAATCTTCTATATTTTTTTTTACACCGCTAGACTTCTGATTTCTTCAATTGTATACTTTGCCCAAACAAAATAATACTTAAAGTTTGCCAGATGGCGCCACCAGTGCTTTGAAATATCAGTGTGCCATATTTCTTGAATGGTACTGTAATATCATATTCATTTTTATTAAAAACTATACTTTTATGTATTAAGTGGTGCAAGGAAGGTGTTCTTAAGAGGCCTAAAGATATTAATGTAAATAAAATATTTAATTCTGTCCGTTTTGTATTGGTGTTAAGAGTTTGTTGTTTTTTGAGGTTTTCCCTTGATTTGTTTTTTCTAATAAAATGGAATATTTTTTAATTAACTGATGTTTTTATTTCACTGAAAAGTGATTGTGATGAATAAAACAGGAAACAACCAGTATTTTGTTAAATGTCCTTATATTTCAATTTTCATAGAAATCGTTTAGAAAATCATCACATAAGTATGTATAATTTTCTTTCTTCCGCCTTGCTACATTAGTTTGCTAAGGTGGATATGTAATATTCTTCTTCAGATTATCATTTTACGAGAATTCACCTATCCTGCACAGATTCTCAAGTATTCACAATGGAACAAGCAGTTGAATATTCGAAACGTTTCCACACGGATACATAACTAGCTGCAGACGTGAAGCTGAAACAGTCACCCTTTTATAAAAAGGCGGCAACCAATCATAAAAGTCCAACGGTTTTTACGATTGTAGTTTCGATTCCGAGTGTAAACGCTAAAAATTTCAAATTTCCGGTTCATTGTGACTCCCTGTGCCTTTTTAAAGTCTTCTTCAATTTCATTGACAGTAATAGTCATTTTACAACTTTTATCAATAAGTCCATTTCCATTAGTTTAAAAACATAGCCCTTTTCGTAGTCCGGTGATAACTTGAATAAATTGTTTGAATAAATTTAGTTGATAGTCTAAGCGCTATCGTCAGCGATCTGGACTTCATAATCATCATCGTCAGCCGAGGAAGGCGGGCTGGCGGCGTCTGCGGAGTCAGGAGTTGTTCTCCGCCACTTGGCACGACGGTTCTGGAACCAAGTCTTCACCTGAAAAGAAGGTAGGTTGTTAGTGACTTCGTATGAAATGAAAATGACATCTGGTGTCGGGACCTGTCCAATTATGAATGGTATTTAACCGTGGTGACTGAAACAGCTGGTTCTTACTAAATACTACTTGGCTACCTTTTATTCCTAATAGCGAATGGAAAATAAATAATGTAACAAAAATGTATTTAATTAACGGTTCAATTATTGGTACAAACAATTCAAAATTGAATTAATGAAAAATTTACGTAGCCAATTTAAACAGTTTAACGTTTCGATATAATATATTAAAACGTATTTATTGTATTTGACGAGCACCCCTGGATCCACGATAAAGCACAGAATATACCCCGACCAAAACTTGTAGAAAATGTGGCGGCGCCACTTGTAGTACTTGTTCAATTTATTTCTTCTTTTCCTGGCGATTACACTGTTGTGATTCCAAAATAAAAAGTCATCTTCAAGAAACTATTGTTTCTCTATACATTTTGACAACATTCGTGATTATTTTAAGTTTAGGAGGATAATTAAGAAATTTAAGATTAGTTCCATTTCTTCACTTTTTGGTCGGGGTATACTTAGGTACAGGGTAAAACAGCAGTTAATTAGTTATACTAATAAGTAGGTGAAATAACGTAAAATTTCAATCGCCGCAAATAATACTCTTCAGACAGATCCAGTAAAATCACCAGAAACATTATTTGACTTTTACCTACATACTGGAACATATAGATTGGTCTACTAGTGCTTACTCTGCGGCTGCGGAGGAACGAAACTAGATGTCGCTAGTAAATACTTAAAACGCGCTTAAAGTTTCTCAAAGTTTACAACGTATGTTATACTTACTTTAAGTTTATTCCATTTACCTTCCTATTGAGATTACACATATATTATAATAATTTTTGGAGTTGCTTCGGTAGACGAATATTCAGTTTACCGAAGTTAATACTACAGATTAGTTATTATACTTATCCACTGGAGATTACTTGCTTGAAAACTGATGAATTAATTAAAACGATCATACAAACAATTTTTTGTCTTTTTCATTTGTAGTGAGAGAAAAACAAAAAGAAAATTGAACTGTTTAGACATTGATCATTTTTTATGTACCTAGTTTTATTTAGTAAGTACTTACCTAGGTACTTACTAAGTAATTATATACAATACAAATAAATTTATTCATAAAACCGATGACAGGCATGACTATAACATAATTGTTTAACAGTTTTTTTGGATTACATTGTGTTAAAATACCGGTAGGTCCTGCAAAGCATCTCCGACTTATACATGTTGATAGATTGATCGACCATCGAGCACACCATGTCCTTTTCGGTAATGCATAGATGCCCGTATTTCAGAAACTATTTGACCAATTTAAACAAAAACCAAAAAATAAAACAGACGCAACGATATTACTTACAATATCCTAGAATTTTGTCTACAAACATTATCTAAACTCCGGAAATTTAGTACACGTGTTAGAAACCTTAAATTCTTCTAATTCTGCGGGGAGTCACGACCCTCAGTCATGAGGAGATACGACTCAAAGATAGAGAGGGATTTAGTACCAACCTGTCTGTCGCTGAGTCTCAAAGACCCTGCAAGCGCGCGTCGCTCATCAGGGCTGAGGTACTTGCTGGCATTGAATCGGCGCTCCAGGGCGCCAGTCTGAGCGGCCGTGAAGCGCACCTGCCCGCCCTTGCGCCGCCCGCCCAGCCCCCACCACGGCGAACAGCAGTTTGGACCCACTAGGAAACAACCGGCAATTTGAATAAAAAACCGGCCAAGTGCGAGTCGGACTCGCGCACGAAGGGGTCCGTACTATCATCTATATAGAAAATCACGTTTGTAATAGGGTCCCGTTTTACCCTTTGGGTATGGAACCCTCAAAATTAAGTTGTTGAGTGGATATTATTATACTTCGACGACGTTACATGCTCGAGATTTCTTTATTAACTATGTAGTCCCACTTCTGTATGTACTAGGCGTCACACTTTTTATAGTTGTGAAAATAAAAACACAAAAAAAAAGAAAAACCTTTTGAACAAATGTCACTGTCAATGTAGCGCCGTCCTCCTGTCAAACCTCATTCATTTCTTGTGTGCGGGCGTCGCAACATCATAAATTTCGTTGAATTTTACTATTTGAATTTTTCGTGGAAAAAAGTGTTTATTTCATGTGTTCAAGTGGTAAATTAGGAAAAGGAGCATTGTAATTTTAAAATAACGTCGAAAATTCGACGTTTGGTACAAAAACTAAGCAATTCATCAACCAGCTCAAAGGATAAAGGTTAGTGCAACTACTAACTTACCAAGCAATCTTACTGCATTTATTCATCATCGATTTTAATTTTCTTGGTACAATCTTATATATTTTATAAAACTATACCGAATAGATCGTAAATATAGATTTTTTTTTCAACAAATGATAAAACGATATTTTTTTGAAATACTCACATTTTTGTCATGTAAGTAGATCGTAAACATGACTTTTCTAGCAATGTTTCTGTAACGATCTTTTTTCGATGTACCGACATATTTGTTGTTTTTGTTACAAATACAATACAACAAAATATGAATTTATTTATTACCATTTTCTTACATACATTGTTCTACAGTTTGTTCAATGTAAAAAGAACTAGATTTTCAGACCTATAACGGTTATTTTGTATGTGATTCATATTTATTTGAGCACGGTTAATAACAAACTAGTCTAGTGGCATAACGTGATTATGTACAATGACTTTAAAAGTGTACTGCTTCATAGCAAATTAGCAAATGTTCAGTTTAGTGGAATACAATACCAACATACAATAAATGTATATATTGGGCGTTGAATAAAGCACGATTGATAAAGAGTTAGTCTAGTGGCGTAACGCGATTACGTACAATGACGAAAGTGTTACTACTTTATAGCAAATAAACAATTATTAAATTGAGTGGCATACATTACCTATATTCAATGTACATTGAGGCGTTATACCCCGTGACATTAGAGCGCGGTAACGTGATTACGTACAATGACTTTAAAAGTGTTACTGCTTTATAGCAAAGTAACAATCAATAAATTTAGTGGCATAAAGTACCTATATACCCTCGTTATACTCCGTGGCATTAGAGCGCGGTTGATAACGAACTAGTCTAGTGGCGTAACGTGAGTACGTACAATGACTTTAAAAGTGTTTCTGCTTCGTAGCAAATTAACAAATATTCAATTTAATGGCAAATAGTGCATCCAATGTACCTACATTGAAGCGTTATACTCCGGGACATTGGAGCCCGGTTGATAACGAATTAGTATAGTGGCGTAACGTGATTACGTACAATGACTTTAAAATGTTAATGCTTATGCAAATTGTCAAATATACAGCCTATATACAGCGGCATAAGGGGAGCACGTATGACGATGACGTGACAAAGTTAGAATACCTACTTTTCTTTCCACAATTATTCTAATGATCTTTATATTTCTGTTGTAACAAAATATGATTGCTATTATACAAGGTCACGGTCAGGAGACCCAGTGCCAGTGAATTTGAATTCACAAGTGTCAGACAACGATTACCAGATTGGAGCTAACTCAATACTTCCTAACTATCCTGCCAGGTATGTTTGCGAGCAATTTAAATCGAAGCAAGTCACCTAGCCAGGTCCATGCACTTATAATGCACAAGATGTTTCTGCTTCAGTATCTTTACCAAAAACAAAGGTGGAGATCCTGAATAAGCTCTTCTTTGGGTTTCCATTCGAAGATACAAAAGGTGAACGTGAGTTCACAATTATATCACTGAAACAAGAATTAAGTGCTGTTTTTACTGAAGTAAAATGAGACGATCCTTTATTCGGCATGACTCTGATAAAAGCCACTAATACTGCTCAAAGAAGTCCAGCCCTTAAGAAAAGCTAGAAACAAACTGCAGTAAGTCCATTCTAAGTTTCAACTGACCAAGGCACCCAAACAGGGTACCAATAAAACAAAGTACCAACCAAACCTGGGCCAACCCAGTCCAGTAGATGGCAACCAACCTTGAGCCACCTGTTCCCAGCTACTGGGACGAGACCTGGCCTCGCAAGAGCCAATAGAGGTCGTTCATTAATTTAATTAAAGTAAATTAATTTTAGTTGTTTGTTAATTGAATGTAGCCTAGTGTGCCGGATCAGTGTATACTGGGTTATTTTTTTCTGATCCCAAGAAGGCATGACCTTAAGATTAATTTGGAAACTAAGATGTGACAACAAATTCATATATTCTGATCGATTTGAAACGAAGTATATTCGGACGGATAGACGATTGCTACCTAAAAATTGCCGTATAACTATAATTGACCTCCAAAACACGTACTTTTTAGTACCCATTAGTACACAATTCTGGTAATGAATACCTAGAATGGTTACAACTTACGAGTTTCATTCTTGAGTTTACTTTCAGTCTCATCACAAATGCCCGTAGTTTTTATAAAACTAATTAAACCTATAAGGCCCTATCGCAAAGACCAAGGTCTTATCTTTGGTTGAATATTTACATGCCATGTTAGGCATAATTTACTCACAATACCTGCTCAGAAAGCACTTTTAAAACAATAAACTTGTTATAAATGAATGAAACTCACTTCAGTTTTCAGTTTATGGCTTTGAGACAACTTCACAAAATGTTATTCTAAATTTGCCGGCAGAGAAATGTCTGAAACTCCTTGAGCAGACATATTTCATTTAGATAAATAGGTCAATAAATTTGTAGCTCTGCGCTATTTGCGATTAAACATATATGCAGTTATTACGCAAATTTAATCCAAAATTGATTACGAGAGCAAACAATGTTGTTGAATAAATATAATCCAATACTTATTGGTACATGGTTATTTTTGTGAGTTTCTCATGTGTTTTTCTGATAAATTGGACGTGTATTGTAAAGGGAAACGAGTCAGAGGATTTTGAAATGATACGAAGTACAACAAAGTATTATTCTACAATTGATAGAAGCCTAAAGGCGGGCAATGTGTTGTAAATAAAATCTATATAATACGGTGATCGACATCGTGACACATTGAAGTATACATGTGATCAGAACAATCTGACAGTGGTGTGATTAAAGAAAATTCTTTAGTTTTTGTGTGACATTAAGACTCATAGAGTCGAAGCATTTAAACATAAATGTTGAGATTACTACTACTAACTTATGTGATAAATTTACTAAAATTTTAAGGTTCCTGACATTGGTTAATTTGGCACACGGCTTAAAACAAAATGGAATATAATATGGGCATATGCTAGGAATGAGTTTCTGTAGCCTATAATACGGATGCATTCACAATAGACTGGAAGTTACAACTTATTATTTATACGTAATTTTCGCCAACGGCATAATGATCGTTTCATTTTTGCCTAGTAAGTCATGATATCTACTTTTATGTCTTTTTCACTTGGTTAGTTAATCTACTTGAGCCCAGGAATTCCATTATTATTATCGTCAATCTCTCTTATTCCGTTTGAGCAACGGTTTTCTCTAATATTTATAATATTTTCTAACAGAAGGTATAAAGACAATCCTTTTTTTATCTAGTGCTGCTATTAATATAACAACATAGGTACTAGCTTTAAATCTCTTCGCATGTAACGTCGTCTCGTATAATTATGGTCGAACTTCACTTAAGGTAAGTTCGTTTAACCATTAAGTATTAGTACCTATTGTAAAGGCGACAGAACTGATTTTGATGAAACTTTATCTGTTCTCTAAAACTTTAATAAAAATATCTTTATTCCTGATGTTTTTGCAAATTTCCATTGACAAAGCAAATGTTTTATTTAATGTTATTAGCCGTCTAGACATGTGAGATTGCTAGTGTTTTTCTGATTCTCTGTTTGTTTATTGACATGACTGATGCCAACACCTATTATCATTGTAATAAGTTAGTTGTAATTCTGTATGTCAATAAAATCTATCTATCTATCTATTTATTTAAACGCTCATCACGCAAAAACGGCTGAATAGATCATCATGATTTTTGGTATGTATATAGGTAGTTTGAGGTCTTAGAACTGACATAGGCTACTTTTTGTCCTGAAATAATGCAAGCGAAACCGCGGGGGTTCACTAGTATTTGATTATAACTCACGGATTGACGAAATACATCAAACTTCTTGACAATTTCCTATCATATACCATGTTTTACCAAGAAGGCACGAGTATATAATTATTATGTATGTATGTACCTACATAGATATAGCTTATCAAGTCATATTGCCACGATATCTAGTGGTATTGCAGTAGAATTATTGGGATATTCATAGTAGCTGTATGTAGCATATTTGGCAGGTAATACTTAATATTATCAATTTAATTAGTAATTGATATCCGATTGTTCGTGTTTTTGACACTTTATCTCTTAATCGCCTATATTAAGTCATATGTCTTCATTATTTATCAGATTATGGGGCTCAGCTGAATGATTACAGATGATTTATTTCGTTGTTTTTAAATGACATTTCATAATATAATCATCATAAAATATTTATACTAGAAGTAGATTCGGACCTATATACCTACTCTTTTTTCTACATCGACGGAAAATTTATCGATAAACAATAATTATTATTATATTCCGATTTTTCTGAGAGTGAATTATCGAATTCATCATTGATAATATTTTTGAATGGCTTGTGAAGCATTTTAAAAATTACTTATCAACTATTAGAATAATAAGAGCTTGACAACAATTTACAGCTGATAAAGATATCAATGATTGCTTGATTGCATTATTACTCTGTAAGAATAACTCAAACCACAGCAAGTGAAGCTACGTTTATACACCAAAGTCAATCTTTATTGCTCGATTGAGCTAGTTACAGAATAAAAAGTAAGTTTGTATGTGAGTGACGAACTCTGGTGTCGAGAGTTTTCAGACCGCTATCAGATCGCTTCGACTTAACAACTGTCAAACAGATGTGACCATAATTCACCTGTATTAAACAAGAAATAGCCACAAGAACTCTATCACACATATTTTGTTATCCAAAGCTTTTACGTGAGAGATAACGAGATAGGAGAGTGGGCTAAGTCAGTACTCTAACTGGGTGATTCAATAATAAAAATTGATAATGTTGTAAAAATAATCTGTATCGCCATAATTGCGGTTATTATCAAATAGCGGATATTATCAAATATCGTTTATTTGTATAGAGCTGCCTGCACGCTCGGAGTTACTGGTGTAGATTAACATTATCAAGGAGAACGATTTAAACAATTTAATGAAGTGTAAATAACATGTGTGAACTAGCTTCCTTTAAGTACCTAATTGTACAGGGGTATGACCCGTGGTCCCACTGGCTAAACCTACTGGTGGGACGAACGGTATTGGACCCTTCCTAAGCCTGCTAAAAACGCCTTTTTATTTGTGTATTTGTAGAGATCTTAAATTTTATTCAAATTAAATACGTTCCTATAAATCACACTATCAGAAGATTAAATTTCAATTTGTGATAAAAATGACGCTAGCATTAGTAAGCAAGAATCTCTTGCTTGTCATAAACCACCTGTTTGAGCTACTTTACGATAATTTACATTTTAGACAATAATTTATAAAGTACAATGAATTAAAAAGTGAAGAATATATAGCCATAGTACAAACGAATAAAGTCAGTTCTGCATAATATAAATCTTTTCAAAATAAAGATTAATTTCACCTAGAGCTTAAAAACTTTCTATCTTAATGTTCAATTGAAAATGAACATTACAAAGTTCAAAATGAAGTAAAGTACCTACCTCGCTAGAAATAGCAAACATCCCGCGTCATATCACGTGACTCACCTCTATCAAATCCGTACGAATGTCTGACCGGGAAGGGATGGCTCACGAATCTGTTGGCAGCGAGCTGACTCCGTAACAAATGGCTGGAGTTTAGCATCTGCTCACTCAAGTACCCCATCCTCGGCTCCAGGTACCCTATAGAGTCTCTCCCTCGGTAGTTCCACGGGTACCCCGGCTTCAGAGCCGTCGGCTGTAAAGGGTACGTGTTCCTCCGATGCTCCAAGTTCACTTTGCTAAGCTCGATCTCGTTTTGCACCTCAGATATGACGTTGAATCGCGTTAGATTGTCCTCTACCTTAGAATTTTCCACTGTCTTGTCTCTGTAAGCTTTATGATCTTTGTCCTTGTAAGTGTCGGTCGGTTCGGGAGCTTCATTCTTGCTGCAGACTAGAGGCTTGGACGGTTCATGGCTCAGGTTCTTGTACGGCTTCTTCTTGGTATCGCGCAGTATATCGGCGATGAGGAATGATTTCTTCTGTCTACAAGCACACATGGCGGCGGCCCAATAGACACTGCCCAAACTTATCGCGACCAAATTTATCAGTAATTGATAGCTACTTATTTAATGGACACGTATATAATCTGCTATTAAAACACTTGTCGACTATCGCGGAATATTTTTTTCTATAAAGCCCTCGGATTAGTGAGATAGGCTCGATGGAGAGTCGCTGACTTGGAACCACGTGGTGCCAGGTTTGAGACTGTCTGGGTCAATTTTAATCAGAATGTGTTATTTCACAAGTTCTTGTGCTAAGATAGTGAGATACAAATAAAATGTGATCACGGTACCTTGATTTTCAAAATCTGGCGTCTCAACATTTTGAGGGTAGTTTCACGTTTTCTTGTGACTAGAACGCATATTGGTTAACATTAGTATAGCGCTAGATGGCGCTGTGTTGGATGAAAGAGATTATTTCACTACTTACACACTTTCATGTGAAAACTTAAATTTGGATCCCGGCTGATTGTTTTTACGACAATCATTTCATTGTCAGAGGCCATTAGGTTCAAAGTTCTCAACACCAGAACCCTCAACTCCATTTAAATGTGGCTTCTAGTTTGCGCCAGCAGCCATGTCGGTGTCATCTGCCAATCCGAGTGGTTAAACATAAACACTGAACTAGCGACGGATTAGCTTGCTGAGCACATTGATACGTGTACAGGGGGGGGGGGGGGGTCAGGATAATGCTTCCGGGGGTGGAAAAATTGTTGACATGATAAATACTCTATATTTTTTTATTACTTGTAATTATTGAAATGCGTATAATTTTATTAATACTGTGCTTATTATAATGACAATGTAAATTTCTATATTTTATCAATAATCATCTGTATCTGTAGCTTCAGCGCCCGTAGCATAGATAGCGGAGGCAATCGCATGCGATTAGCATTGTTAAGCAACGGCCGACACGGTCAGTCCTTGGATGGGTGACCGAAAAGTGGCATTCCATTTTGGGCGCTTCCGTGGATGACACTTTACGTTGTGGGTCCTGGCTGTTCGTAGTACGTCAGTCGTGAAGCCATGTCAGAGGCCTTTAGAGCGGTTTGAAAACTCTGAGACCAGAGTTGGTCACTCCCATACGAATATTTACTTGTTTCCGGGGCCAAAGTGTGTGGGAAAACCCAGGGGATATCAGTGGTCCTCGTGTAGATTGTATCTACTACTACTACCTACTATTAGTGGATATATCAAGTGAATCATATTTGTTGTAGTAAGTAAGTTGTGTATACTGTACAGGTAATTATGCGAAATTGTGCGTATTTTTGGGCCGTTTTTTTCTGATTTCTGCATATAAATTATTTCTTAGACATCAAGCACTAGTTTCACATTATGTGACAAATTTCTTAAACGTATAGATCTATCCATCCAATTGTGTCATATCACAGAATTATTAACAAGAATATTTTTTAGTTTCTCTCTTACATTCGAATCCAATTACATTCAGAGCAATTGATTTTTGATGACAGTTGAAATTATTTAGATTCTGCATTTGCATAAAATGTACTGTCACCATTCTCTAACCTGATATTCTTTCGTTTTATGACAGTTAAGATAGATAGATAGGTAGATAGATAGATAAAACTCTTTATTGTAACACACATTGAAAATAAAATAAAGACAAACAAAAACACAAACGACTTAAAAAATAGTGCCACAACTGGCGGCCTCATCGCTAATAGCGATTTCTTCCAGGCAACCGTAGGATGGACAGGAGTCGAAAGAAAAATAAAGGATGGGGTGTTCAAAAAAGAGAAAATATTATACAAACAATAAAATATTCAATATTATATAGATAATAACAAATAACACATATTACTTATAAGTGTAAATAACTATAAATATATAACACATATACATATTATACCTACATACTATAACGACAGAAGGAGACAACAATAAACACACGATTTCAACAGCAGATTATTGAGCTATTGAGTTTAGGTACCAGTTTTTAACCTGTGTTTTGAAAGCCTCAAGAGTCTGAGCTTGTTTGATACACAAAGGCAAGGCGTTCCACAAATGAACAGCTCTTGCTGTGAAAGAATTTTGATAGAAAGAGGTACTGGCCTCAGGAGTCTTAAGAATAAGCGTACCCGATGACCTCAGATTTAGGGAGTGGGAGTCATGCAAATAGGAGAATTTACATTTTAAATAGGACGGGGTGGTGGGATTGAACAAAATGTTGTAAACTAAAGTAAGGATGTGAGTATTCCGTCGTAGCTGAATGGGAAGCCACTTGAGCTTTGTGCGAAATTCGGATACTTGATCATATTTGCGTAACCCAAATATGAATCTAATACAGAAGTTTTGTAGGCGCTCAAGTCTGACTAGTTGATCAGCACGCAAGTCTAGAAAGCAGGCGTCAGCGTAATCTAGGATAGGTAGAAGAAGAGATTGAGCGAGCGCAACTTTGGTAGCAGTGGGTAAAAAATTTCTGAGACGTCGCAAAGACGCCCCGGACGCAAACATTCTTCGCAAACGTTAAGAGAATAGATAAACCACCTTTTCGAATATCATATTTTTTTTCCATTTTTCGCGTATATTGTACTTGTTAGCCTTTGCCATAATTAATTAGTACCTGTACTAACATGCCCTTCTAAATCCCCTGAGTACCTCCCTGCGTAGGATTAAGCTGGCATATTGATAACTAAGTGTAGGCGTAGTACGAAGCTCGTCAGATTTCTGATCCATTAGCTGTCCTTATACTGATAGTGCAGGTAGCTGATTTACATGGGGGATTGTTTTTGTGTGCGGGTCGGTGTATTGTTGTATCATGAAGTTAATTATTTAACGATTTTATGAGGTAATATATTTTAAAATCAATATAAATAGTGCCCAAATAAATTAGTTAGTATACTGATTAAGTTATGTATGAAACTGGTAAACTGCGTTATATATGTACATATAGGTTAGAGACTACATAATAAATTGAAAATATATAAAAAACGAATGAAGTCGATATCAGATTCACCTTAATATAATTCTGGAAGGCCAGAACTCAGGCAAAATATTCGTAGCGGAATAACACTCGTTTAATATCTCCCCAGAGTTTCATCAGCATCATAATCAATGAATTCCCACAAAGTAACGCCTGATTCAATATCTTATAATTTTATCAGTAAAACATTAGGTACATGTTCACTTAACCCCCAAGATTTCTCGACTTTGACCAATTTTTTTTTCCATCATCAATAGCTATGTATATTAGGTATTTGAAGGTAATCTATTTCACATACTACTCATGATCCGGTCGAATAATTAAATAGATGTAAAACAAAGACACAATGAAGGTAAATGAGGCGACGCTAAACCGTTGTTAATGAGCCAAAATAACCGCCTAATCCGTTGAAATTTATTGAATCGTTGCGTAATTAATGTAGGTTACATGTTATCTAAATTTTCGCAAAGATTTTTTTATCCTAATTGAAATGAAATCAAATTGTACCTAAGTATACATATTTAAATGTTTGTGAGTACGAATGTCTGTAAGCTATACAATATATAATATTAAATAAATATTATATATTAATTTAATTTAATATTAATTTTATCAATATAAGTTGCGTTGTTTAGCCGCGAATAAGTAACAAACAATAATATACACAAACTTTCACTTTCGCACATATTAATTTGATTTACATGTTTCATGAATTGTATTTTGGTTTTAATACGAGTAAATTTGCGTAATTATTTTCGATGGGTTTACGATATTAGAAAAACCGCAGGGATCACCTGGAATCAATCTGCGCAGGACCGGGATGAGTGGCGTACTAGAAGAGAGGCCTATGCTCAGCAGTGAGCGATAACGGGCTGATGATGATGATGAAATTTGCGGAACGTACTTACGTTCTACTCACCAATTTTATTCTATTTTTGCGCACGTTTCAAAGTTTAATTAATCCGTATTAAACCAGGAATTAAGTAGTAGGTTTATTTGATTATGGCTAAAATGACTAACAGTTATTTATCGAAGTGATTGCACATTATGGGAGCGGAGATTGATAAAATCGCGGGAACATTGCTACTGATAACGTTATATGTAATATCTGAGTCGTAGACAAATAACTCAGGTTATTTTATACGTACCTATTATATATGTGACAGTGTCTTTTATGGGATTGCGTAAATGTTTCAAATTCAAAAGCATTGATTTACGATATAAGTATAAATAAACGTGCAGTCAAATTCAGATATCAGATTTTAAGTCAATTAAAAAGACAGTCTATTTTCATTAAATATTAAGATCAGCACAATTCTTTAAGGAAACGACTGATAAAATAGGTTTTCTTTTTATTTTATCTAGTATGTACTTAATTATGTTTATCAAAACAAAATCACAAAAAGGCAACGGACAATAGCGCTAGAAAACTTCAAAATTCGGGAGTTGTGAAGTTCAAATTGTCGACACCGCTGAAATCCAAACTCACAAAGAATAAAAGGGTTTAAAATGGGGTTTAAAAATACGCCCAGGCCCAATTAATTAAAGACAATTAGCTGCCCTTCCGGCGCGGTTACTACCACAAATATTATAGTATATTGACAGAACATTATGGGTTCAGTATTGTTTTCAACGTAACTCTGTGATAAGCAATTTTCTAGTACTAAGTTGAATTTAGTAAATTTCATTGTTAAGAGATGGTGCTAGCTTAGCGTTAGCACCCAATAGTTCATGGCTTGCACAAGATTACAGAAAACTGATTTACTAACGCAATCTAATTTTTTGAAATCTAAAAAATCTTATTTGAGGCAGAACTGAAACAGAAAACGAAAGCAATGTCTATTACACAATACTTAATTTATTGTCCCATTTTCTTTGTAAACCTCCTAAACGAACAAAAGGTAGAAAAAGTCCCGTTAATTACGAGTAAGGGTAAAAGAGGGGTGAAGAGTAGAGAGGGGAGAAGGAGGGTAGGGAGGGGTATAAACAGTGATCCTTCTTTGTTTTGAGATTCATTTGCGGGAAAGTTGCGGGATTTTAATGTTTTGTCGATGGAACTGTTTTGTTTTATTGGTGTTCTTTACTTTATTTCATTAGGAACTCGGCTCTTAAAAAGTGCCTAATTGATGGTCTTCGTGAAAAGAACTTTAGGGTTAACTTTTGTTTCAGCTGATGAGGGAAATACCTACTTCTACAAAACCTTTATTTAGCCCGTTTTCAATTTAAAAATCTGTTACCTGGATAGACTGAACATTTCTTATTATTGTTATTGTAATAAAAAAATAAGCAAAAAAGATTTAGCAACTGATCTGGTTATGTCAAATACTAAAACAACTCTTTGCATTAAAGTTATTTAGAACAACCTTTGTTGTAAAAACATGTTCTAAAACTATTCTATTACAATATGTACATAATCTTCTTCGTACACAAATAAATAAAAGTAATAAACCCCAAATATCAACATAGCTACGAATCCTTATAAAGAAAACAATCAGTTCCCGAACCGAATACACCGTTTAATTACGCAAAGGTTAAACGATGTTAATATCTTTGTTAGAACCGCACTCCATCTCAATCCATTACCAATCTTTGTACTAACTTTTTTTACATTGCTGGTTTACTATAGAACATTGTTAACTAATAGCTGTCAGAGCAAGTAATGGATGTGTAAATAGAATAAAATGTCGTTAGATTATGGTTGTGGTAGTAGGGGGCATGATTCGGTGGACAGCAGTGAGGTGAATCGATTGAGATAATGGCCGATTACTTAGTAAGCTGACAACCCTGGGGAGCTAGAGATGGGGTGTAGTGTTGTGGGAGTGTTGTCGATGTCGATGGTATTTTATTAGTTTTTTTTTCTTGGTGTGATTGATTTCGTGTAAATTTGTGTTGTTGTGAGATTAAAAGCTCATATTTATTCCAAAATAAAATGATACTAAGTGCTGAAACATGGCTAAAATTAATCAACCAGTCTGTCACATAAAAAAATACGTATTTTTGGAATCCAATCTTCTCTCCGTTCAGTTTATGATGCACCAATCTATACCGATTTCTAGTATTAATCCATATTATTTAATATAGCCTATACTTTTAGCACAGATTCGATAGTGTGGGAAGAGGTAGTTATGTGTCAGTTATGAGAAGTCGATTAAAAGTTAAAAGATATTTATTTGTAAACACAGGTAAATGATTAGAAAATTACCGGGAAAAGTCCTTAATTATTCTATCTATCTTAATATCTATCTATCTATCTAACCTCGTGTCCCATCCCTAGCGTACAATCCGGGCGAGTGTCGTATTGATTCAGAGTGTATTTTTATTCGACCTACCTCCGAGCTATCATGGCACTTCCATAAGAACATTTATTCAATTTACATTATTGTTGCATGCAGTTTTGAACGAAGTTTAAGTTAAATTTTACATGAGGCTTAGTAGGGAAAGTTAAAGCTAAGTTAGATTTTTTCACGCTTATCTTATTATTTGTGTAACTTTAAATAGGTATGTTTCATGTCTGGATGTGTTTATAGGTTAAAACACATTTTCATATCAAATCAAATCATTTATTGAACTTAAGGGTACATACAGATGGTAAAAACATAAAAATAATAAGAACATTCGCCACAAGTTTACGAGTATCTATCGGTGTTTTTCATTTACGTTTGATTACGTGTTTTTTTTATCTAGATTGAGGCACTACAACTTATCTACAAATTAACGTATACAGTGTATTCAAGTGCAGTAATGCTTGTGAGTAAGATCTATGTTATGTAGCCTTGCCTCGGAGATATTAGCTCACTATCGATTTGAGATTGATAAACAGTTTTACACGAGAAAAGTTAATACTACAGAAATCGATACATGTTAGAATGGCGGCTGAGCAACACCTCTCGACTCTCATATTAATACTTGTATGTATTTACGTGTTTAGACTGTTCTGGTAAAGATACTTGTTGCCAGTGGAAATTTATAAAATTGTACGTTTTCTTCTGAAAGCTACTCCATGTCGTCGACCCTTGAAATTTCCACAAATTATCTTCGTAAGTCAATGATATCATGCTATGCTATGTAAGACTAAACTCCTCATAACGGAAATTAAATTCATTATATTATAGGTATTATAAAGTATTTAGATTACTAACGCCATATATCTTAAGGTATGTAGCATAAATATCGATCAAAATCAAACATTTTGATTTGCAACTCCTAAAAGTTATAAAACAAATAAGACATCATACAAAAATGTTTGTAGCTTTACGCTAATACCATGCACTTTATATCATCATCATGTTCAACAGCCGGTTATCGCCCACTGCTGAGCATAGGCCTCTCTTCTTGTACGCCACTCGTCCCGGTGCTGCGCAGATTGAATCCAGGACACTCGCGCACTTCATATACCAGATATTGATTCTACTCTAGAATTTTAAAATATTAGTAATCTTTTTATAACTGAGTCTATGTCCTAAACATAACTCTTATGGCAAAATAAACGTGGGTTTCAATAAAAATAGAAAGGTTGTTCATCAATTTGTAAAGGTATTAAAATAAATATAATTTCGCCGACCTTTACAATACGCCTTTGATAAGTCGACCCTTCAAGATTTCCTAAAGATAAAATAAATAAAACTCTGTTGACATGGATTTTTGGTTGAATAAATAAGTCGATATATATACATATAAGTAGAGGTACCTATTGTTTTATAAATATTGCTTAGATTTTTTACTTGTTTGAGATTTAGGCTTGCTTTGACTTTCTGATAATGTGATGCTTAAGGTGCAGTCACCCCTCTTCTGCTTCCTTACAAACTGTTGTATAGTAATTAATAGTCATACTCAAAAACTAAGAAAGATATGGTAGATGGTTTACATCTCAAACTGTTGGTATCTAAACAAAGGTTGTAATTTTGATGGAGGGATGAAATGAAAATCCTTGTGTTTTATCAAGAAATATGTTTTTTAACGAAAACTTCAAGACTTTAAACTTATTTCTTCGAGATCGTTGCGTTTGAACAATTTATAAAAATATTTAACTTAATTATTCGTAATTTGTTTAACAATCGATCAAATATAATAATAATACTTACCTGATATTCAACGCTGGTAACATCCCCCCATCCAACAGCTCAGTAACATATTAAGCCTGCCCTCACGAGGGATCAGCTTTCGGTAGAAAAATGAGACCTCCCCGGGGGGGATTTATTGTACCTCACTATTATTTTAACCTTGTCGTGGAGGTGAAATACATACCAATAGTCTTTAAAACTAAGAATAAGTATATAACTAGTTACTGTTATATACTTATTCTGTTCTGGCTGTTTGTCTAGTACGGCAGTCGTTAAGCCATGTCAGAGGCCCTTAGGACGGCTTGATAAACTGTCGACACCAGAGTCAGTCACTCTCATTCTATAAGAAGAAGTAGAAGAAGTATATAACTTAGTTATTTTCATGTTCAACTAAAGTCTAGTACTACTTACTTAATGATTCTTAAATTTGAATACTGTTTTCGCGATTTTCTTGATTTATATGCTATTTCAAACAACAATGATATCAATGTTTAATAAGTAGTATTATCATTGAAGTAGTTTTAATAAAAATAATACTACATTTAACTTGCACTCATTTTGCAATATTTATTTAGTCCCTAGGTACCAAAATAAAACCTAAAAGCCCAAAACACCCAAATCGTAAAACCTCGATAAGACCCTTCAAATATGTTTATTAGGCCTTAATAAAGTAATTATAAATGAGTCACATTCTCACCGACGTGTTTTTATGTGTCATTCCTCGGAAAATAATAAATAATCGTTAATATGGGTGAAGTGTTCATAAACGTTTGGGGATTACCATTCGAGTGCTTACGTTATTTTGTTTATACGACAATTTTTTATCAAAAAACAAAACGATATAAATCCATGTATATATATGACAGTTCTGGGTTACAGTATTCTTGTGTATTTTTTTTTAAACTAAAACGGAGTTGGACTTGGCCATAGTTTGCTTGATGGTAAGCAAAGGCTATGGCCTAAGATGGAGCGTGTTCTTTCACCAGTGATCACACCTATTAATTTTATATCCAGTCATACAATAATAATAATAATAAATAATTATATGCCAAAAAAAACTTTGTCACAAATATAGTAATACAGTAGGTACAACATGTTGTAAACACTGATCATATGACCATCGAATAAAATGTATTAGTGCTTACTTACTTACTTAAACTCATGAGACTTTCGAGTCTTATTTCTGAAAATATATAACAGTTTGTATAAATGTATGCCTCTGGTCCAGTGTTTAGCTATTCGTTAACTCGTTCTCGTAATAACTCGTTCGTTGGTATAAACACTGTTTTCGTGTACCATCATAACTAAAAACCATTATGGTATAAGCACTGTAAGTTGTTTATACACTATTTTGGTGTACTCGTACTATCATAACTAAAGCCATTATGGTATAAGCACTGTAAGTTGTTTATACACTATTTTGGTGTACTCGTACTATCATAACTAAAGCCATTATGGTATAAGCACTGTAAGTTGTACCATTTTAACTAACAAAGTAGCCCTCCTATTTTAGTGGTCGGCTCATTCTGTTTAATTGTTGATTAGTGGCTAAGTGGCCGATACTCAGTGGATGGATACTTTACTTTATAGCACTACTGGAGGGAGATGCAATGATATTTGACATGGGGGTCATAGCTTATAGGACAATCAAATGGCTTTATTTTAAAGTTGTTACATTTGTTATTTTGGTTTTGGACGTTTGAACTATACATAGACGGATATATCTTTAATTCACACAAAAATATAACAGACATCAAAGACGTCAAAACTGACTTATTTTAACCAATAACAGTCATCCACCATTCATAGAAGTTACAATTAGATCTACGATTGGCATTTGGTTTCCGAGCGGAAACGTTTTGAATTTGTGAAACACCCTGCTGGACTCTTAAAAACTAATTATTTAATATTGTCTGTGTCTTGGTGGTCTTATCGCTTTGGGCGTTTTCTACTAGACAACCTATTAATACTGTAAACATGTGAATAGTATATTTTGAGTTTAGTCTAGTCTTGCACCTCAGAATGTTTGAATGCAGCAGACTACAAGCTCCTACATACATACATACATACACATATGTTGAAAATATCGGGACATCCTTTAAATAGTGTGGTCCAAACATTATAAGGCATTTAAAAGTGAGATTTGCTCTTTTTAAACAACAAGTTGTGATTTCACTAATCAAAAGTGTAGGCCCAAGTAATAAGTAAAGTAATACTAGTTCAAATGATATACATATGTAGTTGATTACTTACTATCCAACACCAAAATACTTAAAAACTTCTATCAAACTACTTATACCAACAGTTCCGACTCACACACACACATCTGTGTATACGTTTACTAATTTTATAGCTATTTCTACCTGCCTGGTAAACTGGCGACAATCGTTTTAGCGCCCTTAAATATACAAAACAACAAATCACTTACCAAATACATTGCTAGACAAACTTATACCTAATGTATCTATACATAAGGGTGTCATTAATTAACATTTTTATTTAGCTGTAAATAAAGGTTGTTTTACTAAAACTATAAACGAGCTTCTGGTGTTGTACAAAAAGTGGACAATAAGGTTTTTGTGAAAAAGGTCTGATTGATTTGTAGATACTTGTGGAGCTTTTAAGCTTCGTAGATTGATCGGTGAAGCTTTTTGGTTTCGCTAATTTATTAATTTTCTGCTATAGTATCATACAATGTCACACAAATTATTTAGAATCTAAATTGGAGATATTATATTTTTTTCTGTTTATTTATTCTAGTTTAATAAATTGAGTCGGTTTTATTAAGCAACAGTTCATTGTTTAAGATACTATTCAAAACGCCAAAGACATTATTTATATGTCAATCTATTCTAATTCACCCATTTTTTTGAATATAGGGCCCATCATTTTACAGTTAGCACAATCTTCAGACTAACGTTTGCTTAACTAACATGTCACTCGTAGAAAAAGAATAACTAAAATATACAACGATAAAACTGCGACAAAAATATAAAACTGCGCGCGAATATAATTGAAACCAAAACTTTATAACAGATACTAAAAATGTGTGACTTGGATGAAATGTTAAAGGCTAAAGAGCTGCCATGCTTAATTGAGCGAATAGAGTCATCTTGGGTGATTTTAAGCTCTCAACCTCTGTCGGCCATATTTTTGATCCCAAGCGTCCCGGGATCATAAACAACATGTGAGGAGCTTTCAAATTTTATTGGATCCCAAACTTTTGGATCACAAAAAATTAAGTACACATTATAAAGTCTTCGAGCCGTTTGGCCTCTTTTTATATTGTGTTTTAGGACGTTTTTTAAGACGATTAACTAAATGGGTATTTTAATTGCCTTTTCTTAATTGTTTGAAAAGGGGATTAGTTTTTTATAGCGATCCGGCAGCTTAATAGCTCGGTTAATATGGTACAATGATCTTGGACACAGATTTAATAGGTAGATAGATAGATTATGTACGTGTCTTTACTAGACACCACGCACCAATAGTAAAATATGTACCTACAGCCAATATATGTACTAAATATTTAAATCGAAATATTGAGTAGAATTCACTATTACAGCAACTTATCGAATCGTTACTATTTGCAGCTTAAAGGATACGATTAACTTGCTGTATTTTTTTTTCACTTGTAATATAGCTTCTCTGCATAGCTAAAGAATCTTTGTTGCTGAAAAAAAAAAACAAAGAAAACACCATACATTTAATAAGGTAAACTGAAGTTTACATCGGTTTAATTTTACAAAGTCATGGAAAAGCTTAGGCAGATTTTATGTTGAACATTTATATGTCTCTTATGGTAATACTGTACGGATGAAAATTATGATCAATTAACAATTTAAACAATCTAATTTTTTGCTCTCTGATCTTTGTTATTCAAAGGACAGGATTGAAGTATTAAAATTCTAGTGGCATTTACTATGGCGATGGTAAGTGGCATTAGAGTTGTATAGAATGATGGTATTTGTAAAGAATGATGCCTGAGATTAGCTACTGTCCTCCAATAAGCACGTACGCATTTAAATATGTTAATTGATTAATTAATTATATGGAGACGCTTTTTGATGGCAGCTTAATTATTTTATCGACGCATTTGATCTTATTTTTTGTATTAAGTCACTAAGTGGGTGGCTCTGGCGTCAGCTTTTAAGTGTATGGTCGTATGCAAATATCATTAAATACAGATTTGAAAAACAAGCTGGTGTTTAACTTTTCCATAGTATATACATACAGTACAATCAGGGATTTGTACATCAGAATAGACAAACATGTATGAATATATTAGCTATTTATGAAACAAGCTAGCGTTTGTTTAGTGTGGGGCTAGATGGCGCTGTGTGCGATGTCCTGGAATACTTATTAATTGCCTATATTTTTGTTTAGTATTAAGGTGTGTTACACCGCTAAACATAGCTTCTCATTCGATATTTAAAAAAATAGAACTAGTTAAGCGACCTAACGTGTATTTGACCCCTAAGTTGGAGTCATTTCGAGTAAATCGTCGGTTAAGTGACGGTTAAGTAATGGTTAAGTTACGTCTCACTTAGTCCGCTCGTAACTTAGCGTTATGACACCACCTCCTGATCTAATGCTTTCTGTTTTAATAGCTGTTTTATTGTTGGGCTATATACAGGGTGATCGAAGTTATTATGGTATTATTTATTCAATAGAAGAAAAATTCAATTTCAATACATTTTTATAAAATAACGTGGTACAATATATATTTTTTTATGAACTTTGTGTATGAGATAGGTTTATATTTGAGAATTTACAAAAGTCGTTACACAAAAGTTATTGTAAGTTTAGTTTTTGCTACTAAGTCCTACAAGCTAAGTCTTTTTTTTCATTTATGTAAATGATCTAGTTTTTTTCCCTTTATTTGACAAGGATTAAGTTAAAGAAATTTATATACTTACATAATCTTATTCACATACAATATTTCTGCTTTACAATAAAAAATCTTAATGTATTAGAAATCTGGAACACTCCATACATCAGTATTGTATCATAAGCCATATATTACTCATTTTTATACCCACCTATATCTAAGCATAAGTTAAGCTACCAAAACACTATGAAGTTGTATAACTTAACATTTTATTACACGTTTTATTTCCTCGTTAAATGGCAATCGTTTGATTTCTGAGAACACTTTGTTGTACTTACTTGAAGCGGTTGTTAAGCAACGTTAGAAACCTCTGGACTGGTTTGAAATCTCTTGACACCAGAGTTAGCCACTTTCATATGAAATTACTAATCTTAGTATATACATATGTATATTATAAACTAGTGGACGCCCGCGGTTTCGCTCGCATTATTGCAGAAAAAGAAGTAGCCTATGACACTTCTATGAGCTCATACTACAAACATACCAAAAATCATGATTATCCGTTCAGCCTTTTTTGCGTGATGACCGTTTAAATATATAATAAATTAATCAATAAATATTTCAGGACATATCACACAGCGCCATCTAGCCCCATACCAAGCTTACGCTTGTATCATGGGTACTATAGATAACGGATATAAAAGATATACATATATGTATATATTTTTCGTAAATACATACTTAATATACACAAAAACGACCAGACTCAACACAAGTAATTTTTTTTAATTCATAATTACTTGTGTCATGCGGGAATCGAACCCGCACCCCTAGAATAGACGGCAAAGCCACTACCAACTAAGCTAACGGGGCAGTTAAATAGACAAACAGATAAACCGAGACACAGATAAAAAGAGAAACAGATGAAAATTCTATAAATTGTTGGAACGTGTTTTGCTAGCAATTCGAAGTATTTCCAAAATAAAAAATATCTTCAATGTTCAGACTTTCGACCCCGTTCAGTTTTATTATATGTATAGGTGAACAAGCAATTTGTTGATTTATATATTTCTGTATACTTACTGAACCAAACTGTCAGAGATATTTTTTGTCCGATGAGTTGCCTGTACAAATAATATGCTACGCGTCGTAGCAGCTACGTCACTCACTTCTACGACGTAGGTCGCTACGAAAGGATACCGGAACAATATATTTGCCTTATTAGTAAAAGTGCTTAGTTATCTTTCTTTATTCACCTATATTGTCTTACTATACTACATCTTTATTTATTACTAGCGGACCCGACAGACTGCGTCCTGTCTGTTGACTCTTTCACTCTTTAGTTAGTTAGGGAAAAACGTTTGTATGGGAAAAAGAAAAGGGCGGTTTTTAGGGATTTTCCGGCCTTTTTTTGAATTTTTCTCGCCGTAAAAACCATCCTTGAACTTCAACGAATATTTAAAAAAAAGAATTGGCCAAATCGGTCCAGGCGTTGTTGAGTTATGCGCTTACCAACACATTTTGCGATTCATTTTTATATATAAGAAGATTTAGTGGTTAAGTATAAACGCAATTATTAAAAATATTTGAAATTTGTTGAAATATCTATATTTCTGATGAAAATAAATGGGCATCATGACTTATTATGCGTCCTTAATTTGCGGTAATGTGGGTTGTGTAATAACGTAGTGGGTTTTGAAATTCAATAATAGCTCAGTGTGACATTGCACCTGTAATGTATAAAGACCTATTTATAATTAAATGCCGTTTATTTAAAGCCGCAATATAATACAAAGTAAAACTAACCTTTTACTAAGCGTCCATACAATTTTACATTCGAACATCTCTTTTGGTCTCTCAACTCCCTAGCTTCAACTAGAACTATCGTCGCTTATGACCTTATGGAATGGTTGAAAGTCGCGTTGCAATAACAACTCGATGTGCACTATTAGGCGGTATTGCACGCAAGTGATACGAGGGTGCGATGCTTAAATACTTATTTTTGTCTATATATACGAGAAACTATACTTAAAAAAATGATTATAAAAGATAGTTGCGGACTGATAAATTCAATGTAATTTTAAGAATATCTGAGTAGTTATATTTATTTTTAGCTGAATCAGAATGAAAATGAACTGATTACAATTCATGAAATTCAGCCAATAAGAAACATCAACTCTTTATTGTTTTTAAATTCACTTGGATTCACTCAAATATTCATCCTATTCATCATATTATCTCTTTGGTTAATATATTAACTAAACGGTTTTCACTCACGTGTAAATCGCGTAAGTTGTTTACGCGTTTCAACCGAGACCGTGGATGGGCGCTTCCACCGGCGTGGGTCCCAGCTCTTAATACGATGACAAAGAGAAGGATCATTGAAACTTTGGATCAAGATACGGTCAGTTTTGTATGCGCTGGTACATCGGTCGATGTTGCTGTCCCTGATGAAGCAGTGGAGCGACCCGAGGACGAAGCGGCCGGGAGTAGTAACATCGCCTCGCTTCAAGCCCCCCCACCCCAGGCCCCCGCGCCCGTGTCCCGGCGGGCCGCTCGCGCGGCGGCGCGCAGTCTGCGTGCTGCCGCGGTCCCAGAACATACGTTCTGAAGATGGATGTCATAACATCCGAAACGCGTAAACAACTTACGCGATTTACACGTGAGTGAAAACCGTTTAGTTAATATATTGATAAAATGTCTCACGAAAGTTTTAATATTAAAATCTCTTTGGTTTATTACTCACTTTTATATTACTTTCTTCCAAAAAATAATTACTTATCAATTTTTTGCAGTATATGCTTCGGGCATTTACATCATGTTCGGAGCTCAAACACTTACAAGTTACAGTATATAAAACATAAAATATACTGTAAGTTACTTAAATCCACATTCAGAGTACTTACTCCTAAAAGAATAAATTATTAAAATTATACAAACCAGAAAACTTTTAGGACAAACAAAAGTAACCAAACACCGGATTTCCTGAAAGTTCCAAGTTCGCACCCTCGTTCAGTACACTGCCCGTACTATCAACACAGGGTGTGTGTGTGTGTGTGTGCGTGCTGTGTGTGTGTGTGCGTGTAATAGAGCGATGACGTGATTTCCTGCGCTGAATTATTGCTACTGTGCCGCCGCTAAATGGTGCGCCCGACGTGAGCTTTGCAAGAGGTATTATGAAGTATTAAGTAACCAACATAAATCCATGAATTTAATTTGAGCTTTGTTAATAGTAGCTCTGCCTTCCAAACTAGAGGTTGCTGTCTAGATTCCCGCAGAACACAATTATGAAAATTATTAAAAACAGCACAAAATTAAGATATAAATTGCAATTGTTCAATGTCTATTAGCCATGTCAAAAGAAAGTATTTCATTAATTATTACTCTAGTAAATTCTCTAAACGATTTAAAAATTATGTTGCATTACAATATTGTTTTCTAAACGTTAAATGTTGCTACCCAATTATCACAATTAAACTATGATTTAAACATATAAAGCAAGCGTTTATACACACGCAATATTATGCCATCAAATTGGCTACAAATTTCTAGTAATTATCTTACGCAAACTTTAGACATGAGATGAAACGAAATGACTGATGCCAAATTCATCAAACTTATTGAGAAGTTACATTATTAAATATCGTATTAAGAGGAAACTTTTTTTAAACTAGATATAGTCCGGTCAATTTAAGCATTTGAAACTACCTAAATTCCCATCAACCTGAAAATCAGTATGATTGTTATAAATATGATTAAAAATAAAATTTGAAAGTTCCCCATCTTTCCACTGTATGGAAAAAAAATTCAAGGTCGAAGGTCAAAAAAGAGCTTTTCGCGATTTTCAGCGAAACAGTAAGTTTTATCATAAAAATATTTAAGACAAAATTGTAGATCATAAAATAATCTACAAAAAGTGTTTTAATACTTTTTTTCCTACGAGCCACTAGTTAAGTATAAATTACAAGCACCGATAGAAAAATATTTCAACATATATAACAACTCTAGATAAGAGATGTATATACGTGACCCACTCATGCATATTATGACGATAACAACTTGAACAACTTTTTAAATACTCGTACGTTATTACTCATTTAAATACTCGTACGTTATTACTCATTTAAATACTCGTACGTTATATCTCAAAAACGTTGGCTCGTAGGAAAAAAATATTAATACATTTTTTGTAGATTATTTCATGATCTACAATTTTATCTCAGATATTTTTATGATAGAACTTTCCGTTTCGCTGAAAACCATGAAAAACTCATTTTTGGACCTTTGACCTTGAATAAAAAAAAATCCATACGGAGGAAAGATGGGGAACTCTCAAATTTTATTTTTAATCATATTTTTAACAATCTTACTGACTTTCAGCTTAATGGGAATTTATGTACCTTCGCTCTCAATTTTAGCTCTAGATTGACCGGACTAATAGGCTCACGCTTGCCTACAACTCGCCTGATGTTAAGCTACGTTGTTTTCTGCGATCTAGCGCACTTGCCTAGAAGAAACCAGTTCACTCTCAACTTAAAGACCGATAAATTATAAATAATTAATAATTATTATTATTTACTTTGTACAGAAGTAGTAAAACAGAATATTTTTTATCGATTAAAGATGGACGGATGGATTTAATGGTTAATGTCTGTTTAGCTCGAACGTTACAACTATCACTGTCATCTATCACGCGTGATCATGCAAAATATGTTGATCATAGAATTATCGAGAATTTTCCAAAAACACCAAAAGCGCAGGCGCACCTAATAGCTGATTAGAACGAGATAGCAGGATAAGATACTCATTTAATTAAATTAACCTGGTTTATGGCAGATAAGGCATCAATACTGAAAAACAATTTCAGTAATAGTTTTTAAAAACTTATCGAATTTTATTTTATGATTTTTATCAGCTAAATCGGCCATTTATCAGTAATAATACACACAAATGATAATAATTATTGAACAATTACTGCTTAATTGTATTATTATCTGTACATTGACGCATTATTGAGGTTGTTTTATTGTTAATAGCTTTTTAGTGCGCGACATAATCTATTAGGTGTAGATTGCACAATACTTAATTAGTAAGCGCTTAGTTTTGTTGCCTACATTGACGCATTTGTGTATCGGTTATACTTTTTTTAAAGTATTTACAGCCACAAATTTTATTACAGTTAAAAATTTTTAGGTAATTTTTTTTACAGCAGGTAAGTTTTTTGTTAGTATTTTATTAGTATTTAAGTTGACACGTACATTCACATAGTTTATTAATACATACTAGACCACACATAATAGCTGTAAATCCAGAAATCGACTACATGATTTATATGTGCCACGTTACGAAACGATTCAACCTTTGAGAGCAACGGTTTTCAGTTGATTTACATGGGTTGTTTCTATTCCCAGAAGAAGAGAGGAGAACATTGTTAATAATTTTGTTGGTTAAATAACAGGTAATAAAATCTCGTTACGTTCGTCCAACGTCACGTCGCTCGTCCCACCGAGGGGGTGGAGAAGGCAACAACTCATAAAATTAAGCGATTTGGATGTGAGTTAGTCTAACTGCGAGAATCGCCGCGTTAACAACCGCTAGCCGTCCCTCTCGCACACGCCCACACGCGCGCACACACACACTAGCACACTGTGCGCCACTCACAGCGTCAGTGTAACGTCATATCGCGCCCAACACGTTCCATTTTCAAATCAAGGAATCGACTTCGCGCCATAATTCGATCGTACGAAATCGAGTGAGTCTTTGTTTTCTTTTTTTGTGTTTTTGTGCTGTGTTTGGATTGTCGGATCTTTTTGGTAAGTTTGTGTATTTTTTTAATCGTGAGAAAAACTAAGCTTCGGCGGTTTACACATTAAACTTGTTATGTAAACAAAGCAATTAACGTGTGGTTTTTGATTGACTGTTGATTTGATTTTAATTTGGCGTTTAGTTTCGAACGTTCGATTAATTATGAGTGAAAGGTTTACATTCCTGCGGTTTAATTGTGTGAAACTGATGTAAATAAGACAAGTATTTAAACGTTGGGCTTCGGAGCTTTATGAGCCGTGTTCTCATAAATTTTCCATTTTAGTTTCTCAGACGAGTAAATTAGTTTTAATGTGTTCCTTGACAGTTATCTGCTATAATTTAGTTTTTGTGATGAGAAACTAATCTGGATACCGTGCGCTGTATATAGATGTAACTGATGTCAACATCTTGATGAATCACCAATTATATTACTATCATCAATAATTAAAATGCATTTATCTAAATCATATACTTATTTTAACATAATCAATTGAATTCATTTTAACATTTATCTTCGCTTAAAATAAAAACAAAAGCATTAAAATCATACATAATACATCAATGTAACAAATAAAATTGATATGATAACATGGATCTCTCGCAAATTTAATTACTCTTCATTGTCGCTTTCCGAATTTGACGTATTGTAAATGTACCAAATTAAGGCTGCTATTGTGTTAAATCAAAAAAGTAATAACTTATACCTACACATTATTGTAATACTATTACCACAATCTATTATAGGTTATAGGTATGTATATAGGTAGGTACTATATATATATATAGGTTGTAACGCTTTGGAAGTGAGAGGGTGGATATAAGAGCGTTATCCGTGAGGTTTGGCTACCTAAGTCTATCTAGAGGGTATTAGGTAGTCAATAAATAAAAGGTTAGACTATTGTTACTAATAATTTAAGTATATTTAACTAGGTATTCAAAAGGTGGTAGTCTCACTTTACAATTTTGATTAGGTTTCTTATTTACTTTTAATTTACAGGTAGTTTAAACAATGATTAGATCTATAGATATATGGGCGCCAGCCTTAGCTCAAGGCGATAGAGAATGAGTACTCTTTAAATTACACAATTGTCCTCAGGGTCGAGGGGAAATGCCTACACCAGGGTTTCTAGTTGCAACCAGTATGCGTTTTAGTCAGTCAACAACACAATAAAAGTATAAAGGCACCAGGCATTATATATGCCTGGTGTTACCGGCTTAGTGATGGGGACGGAGTCAGGGCGGAGACACCCGCCATAGAGGGCTGGAAGAAGCAGCAAGTTCTCCCAACACGGTTGGTGACCTCCGGCACCCCGCGCCCAAAGCACGATGTAGAAATGTGAAGTAGGTGTGTGTTGTGAAGTAAGTAGGATTTTGTGCGGCCTAGGCTAGCAGCCTTAGACCGTGTAGATGAGTTGTAGAAGGGAGTATTCTTGCGAGAAACTTAAAAAACCCTGTTAACAAACAGTTACATTTATTTTATGTTCCGCTTTAGAGGGTAGATGGTATCTGCACGCACCGCACTTATGTGGTAAAACTTACCCAGAATCTGGGGTTTTTCCTCTCACAGATCAGCGGCTGCGTGCTAGGATGAGGTCCGCAGGCCTCATCGACCAGCACTACCTCCAGCAGACAGCAAATATAGCAAACAGCCTACGACAAGAAACGTGGAAGATTAATCCCGGTGAACAGGTTCTTTCACTGAGCTCTTTTTCTCGAACACTCACCAACAACGAGGGAGTTCTTATGTACGGAGCGTGGCGAGTTGACCGAACTGCTTCTGCCGGGGTCTGCGGGTCGAGAGACCGCCCCAGACCCCGCTTACATTTTTCTTGCCGTGCGCGTTTCTATCTGTCGAGTCACCTTTCACGTCTCTCTGACAGGTTAGAAAATAATGTCAATTCGACACTTGACATTGACAGTCGCAACCCAAATCTTTGTTTTGCGACTGCGCAACGTATCGATATTTAGCCATTTTAGACTAAATGAACGAAATGAAATGAGGGGTTACACAAGGCCCCCCTCAGAAAAGAATTCACGCAGTGAATTCACGGCTGCCCTCAGCCGTAAACTACTGAAACAGCTACCGCAACAAAACAAAGTTTGCGGAAGTTGAAGACCAAAAATTAAAATATCCATTAAAAAAATTTGTTAGATCTTTTTTAGTAGTGTAACAACCATTATAGGTTAATAAAACTAAAAACAACAAATTTCCAGAAGTCTGGACTACCAACCTATCCTATGTACAATTAAATAACCAGAAACTTATAAACCAAAAGTGGTCTTATACCCAAACCAAAACTAAATCTATCTTAAAAATACTTATTTCTGCAACAGCTTCACAAATTTTATAGTTTATTTAGTTTTTAATGTCCAATTTAAATATTTTTCTAATAATTTATTCATTTTATTATGTAACACTTGTGGGAAGGAATAAAAATAAATGTATATATCTGATTCTACTATGTTTTTTAATCCCTGCAAAACCCCTATAGGTAATCATATAATTACATAAGAGTAATATAATATTAACACTAGTTAGAAAATGTTAATCAAATTATTATGCAGTTTGCTGAATGTTGTCAAGCTTACTGGGAACAATATTGATATATTATCTACTTGTGAGTATGCTATAGATAAACTAATAGATAAATCCCCAAGTATAATTTACACACCTAATGTGCATAAGCTTGTTAATATGTCTGCTATGGCTTTTTATTTGACCAGGGTACAACGCCGCCCTGTAGACTTATGAGTTTCCTATTTGTAACGCGGTAGGACGCGAAAAGCACCCTTCATCTGAGTTACAGATGCCAAGTGAAGGCGTGTCTAGTTAGAGACACTATAGTGTAGTGAACATATACAGTTCTTTAGAGCTACGTAGGTAGGTACGTAGAAAAGTTAGTAGTAGGTACTTACGCGTTTAGAGCTTATTTTTTAGAGTCCGCGAAAACTGCTCTGTTATGTGTAACGGCACTGTTAGTTTAGTATCCGCTTTACATGTAGAAAAGTTTAGTATTTGTACGCGTTTAAAGCTTGCTTATAGAGTCCGCGAAAACTGCTCTGTAATTTCTTAGCGGCCTTGGCCCATTTAAGTTGTAAACTACATAAAGTAAGCATATATTTGTGACGTTTATTAAAGGAATATATTTACATAGATTACAATATAATATATTAGATTAGAGACTGATCAAAGAAGAGGAGGTAAAAGTGCACCGGCCAAGTACATGAGAGAATGAAGAAGTAGTTTTATAAATAAATAGGCTGAAGCAATTTGGGAGGATATGGGGATATGCTCAGCACAAAAAGTGAAAGACAAAAGATTAAAGTTGAAGAATTAGACAGAAATTTGAAAAGAAAGCAACCTTGGCTTCGGGTATAGTTCCCGCAGAGTGGCCTTCGGTTCTGACATTCCATGCAGTATTCTTACATAAATATTTTTAGTTATTATCATTTATTCCCCCTATCAGGTATTGTACCTACATTTGCTACATTAAGTTTTTTGTTTACCATTTTTAATAATTTAGGTTAATTTGCGATAATTTAGATTTCTTAATTTAGTGGTGAAGAGCTGTTGTCAGAAAACTATGCTAACTAATAATAACTTACTTATCTATCTTAAAATCTATTTGATCCCCCCCCTCGTTGTTGTGTTTATTAATATACCTACTGCTTATGTCTACTTATTTGCAGTTTTATTTATTTTCCCTAACTCCTGTCCAAGTTAGGTATAGTTAGTAAAATAGTGTTGATTTAAGTTGTGTTCCTATTCTTTAAGGTAATAGGGAATTTTATTGTAATAGGAACGCAAAAATCATAGGCTGCTATCTAAATAGCAAGTAAATAATTACAGAAGAAGTTGATTCTCCATACCAATAAACTTCCAAGCCAAATTTTCAATAAGATAAATTGTTAACCACAAGTGAGCATATACAGCTCTTTATGAAGTGGTATACCTGTATAGATTATTACAGGTATCCAGAAAAGTATCCTGACATACAGAAACAAGTATAAGGCGTGTCAAGCTTAGGACACTATAGAGTGAGTATGTCAGTACTCTCAGAAGACTTTCCTATAAGAAGGTGTTGTTAACAATCTCTCATTTGTATAGTCCAATATTTATAAGTTTGAGTTATTATTAATTTGTGACCTTTATGTCCTTTACATGCCATGCTCCTATGTCACGACCCTGCTCATCTATCAAGTCATATACCATTGATGCTCTTTTTGCTGCCACAATGCACTTTATGTATTTTGGTGCTAATTTGGCCGAAAAGAATTTGTCCTTGCTACTAAGAGGAAATGTTCTTTTCCAAACCGTTTGCCCTACTTTTAACTCTAAAGGTCTTCTGCGAAGATTATAGTAGTGAGCGTTTTTACGATGTGCTGCTATGAGCTCCTCTCGTACTCTTTGGAATACATCCGATAACACACCTAGGTCGCGTGCATGATCATCTCTCGATGGAAACGTAAGTTCTGTCAGATCCAGCGGAGTTTTATCGTATAGTTCACCGGTTACTACCGCTTCACGTCCATGGATTAAGAAAAACGGTGAATATCCAGTGGCTTCACTCACTGATGTGTTTATCGCGAACTCAATCTGCGGTAGGTGCATATCCCAATCTCGATGGTTTTCTTGTATGAGGGCTGCTATTGCTGTCACTATCGTTCTGTTCTGTCTTTCTACAGTGTTGACTTGAGGACAGTAACGTGGCGTTAGATGAGCCTGTGGTATGCTGTATTTATGAAATAGAGCCTGTATCTCATTTCCAGTAAACTGCGTTCCATTGTCAGATATTACTGTTTGTGGGATACCATGCTTCATGAATACATCGTTTTCTAGATGTTTTACGATATTTGCTGCCGTAGCTCGGCGCAATGGAAATATCATAACGTATTTCGTAAAACAGCACATGACGACAAGTAAATGAGTATAGCGATTTCTAGATACAGGAAAAGGTCCTGTTAGGTCTATACTTAGGGTTTGGAATGGACGACAACATTTTTTAGGCGACCCCATTAGACCTGGGGTTAATTGTGGTGGTATTTTATGAGCTAAGCACGTATCGCAATTCCTTATGAATTTTGCTACGTCTTTATAAAGTCCAGGCCAATAATATGTCAGAGCTATTTTCCTATGAGTTTTTAATATCCCTAGATGGGCAGAAGTTGGTAGACAATGATGACTTTGGATAATTGTTTCCCTCTGATGTTGTGGTACTACTTCTTTCCATTGAAAGTCTTTGATTAATTTGTTTGCCAACTTTGTATAACGGAACAGTCTGCCGTTTCTCAGTATGAAATTCCGACAGGATAACGGCTTCTTCTGTATTTTCTCCACTATTCCATCATACCACACATCGCCAGTTGGACCTGGTACCTGTTCTGTTGTGATTGTCGCAACTTGTGGCACGAATCTGGACAATGCGTCTGGTACTACGTTGTCCTTTCCTGCGCGATGTTCTATCACGAAATTATATGGGGATAGCCTACAACCCCATCTTGCCAATCGACCTGTCGGGTTAGATAAATTTAGGAACCATTTTAAGCTGGAGTGATCCGTTATGATCTTAAATGGTTTGCTACCCTCTATGTACGGCCTAAAGTGTTCTACGGAGAACACCACTGCCAGAGCTTCCCTCTCCGTTGCAGAATAGTTAGCTTCAGGTTTTGTCAGGGATCTGCTTGCATAGGCTATTGGGTGTTCCTTGCCGTCTATCTCCTGGGATAGCATTCCTGCGATTCCATATGCGGATGCATCACAGTGCAGAGTGAATGGCTTCGCGAAGTCCGGGCATGCCAGGATCGGTGAGGTTATTAATGCCTGTTTGAGGGTATTGAAAGATTGCTCAGCCTCTTCCGTCCATTTGAAGGGTGGAGCTTTCTTACTCGTGCTCGTGAGTTTATTAAGAGGAGCGGCGATTATACTAAAGTCTTTTATGAACCTTCTGTAGTAAGACGCTGTACCCAGAAACATTTTGACTTGTTTCTTAGTGGTTGGGGTAGGAAACTCTAGTATAGATTGTACTTTTGCAGGATCCGTATGTAAGCCCTTTTCATCTACTATGTACCCCAAGTATTTCAGTTGTTGTCTAAAGAATTGACATTTAGATGCTTTGATCGTCAAGCCAGCCTGCTTGAGTCTGTCCAGAACTTTTTGTAGTAGGTCTAAGTGTCCTTGAAACGTGTTATGGCAGATCACAATGTCATCTAAGTACACGAACACGTGATTGTCAAAGCCGTCTGAGCCAAACAGCAAATCCATTAATCGTTGTTGGGTAGCTGGTGCTCCCGTTAGCCCAAAACACATCCTTTTGAAATGGAAGAGACCTCGACCTGGTACTGTAAATGCTGTCTTTTCCCGTGAAGATGGTTCCAGTTCGATTTGCCAGAACGCCGAGCTTAAATCTATTGACGATAAATATTTTGCGTTTTTTAAGCTGTCCAATATTTGACTTATGTACGGCAACGGGTACGCGTCATGTTTCGATACTTGATTTAGTTTTCTACTATCCAAACAGAAACGCCATTCTCCCGAGGGTTTTGGTGTCATCAACGTTGGGTTGTTCCACCCACTATGGCTTGGCTCCACCACATCCAATTCCAGCATTTTATCTAGTTCTCTATTTAGTTCTTTCAATTTCTCAGGAGACATGGGATAGTAGCGTTGCTTAATGGGTTTTGCTTCCCCCGTGTTGATAGTATGTTGTATAAGGTTAGTCTTCCCTAGCCCTACCTTTTCGTACGCTATCTCATCATATGCCTTTATCATACTATCTACTAGTTTAATTTGTTCCTCTGTTAATGTGTCCCTCGTTTGTAGACAGTTTATTGTGGCTACCTGCTTTACTTTTACCTGAGCGTGCCATGGTAATGTATGTAAAGTGGATGGTTTTATGTTAAAAGCCTTCCAGAAATCCCATCCAAACAAGACCGGGTCTTTTACCTCAGGTACCACTCTAAATGTGACAACCTTAGTTTGATTTTGAAGTGTCACTAGCAAAATTATATGCCCAATTATTGTTGAGTATGCGCCGTTTGCCGACTGCATAGCATTATCACATGTGTCTGTGTTTAAGGTGGCTCCTAATTGCAAAAAGTATTCATGTGAATTATTACCCAAAACTGAAATCATGGAGCCGGAGTCCATCAACCCGTCAACTGGTTGATCGTATATATGTACTGTTAATCTAGGTCTGTCATCAAAATCGCTATCCTGGATCGAAGCTACTTTGTAGGTGTTAAAGAAGAGTTTAATTGTATTTAACCAGGCAGCCCACTCATCACTCCGATCCTTACATATTAGTTTTTTGAAGTTGATGGTTTTACTTGACATGTTGGACAAGGCTCCCTAGAGCCTTTCCTTGCGCAGACGGGGCATTTAAGAACAGTGTACCCCTTCAATCCGCATCGGAAACACACGAGTTCTTTCGGGGCCTTACAGTTCCGTAAAGAGTGCCCTTTGACGCGGCAACGGACACAGAACCAAGACGACGAACTTGGTGGCGATGTTGTGACAGCAGCTACTTGTGGTACTGAGCCTTTGTATACTAAGTCTGAGGCCAAGGTTTGTGATGAATTTCTAGGTGGTTCCTTAAAGTATTTAACACTTAATTGGTGCCTTTCAAGTTCTTTACACCTGCTCCGCAACTCCTGCAGTGAATTTATGGGGACCAGTACCAGTTTCTCTGCGAAAGTTGGACGGATGTTTCTCCTAATGATTCTCAATTTTTCTTCTTCCGGCAAGGGGGTCCTAAGCCTAGAGAAGAAGTTCAACATCACTGAATAGTAAGTTGAGAAGGACTCATCGGCCCCCTGAGTGCGTGACTTTAGTTCCTCCAGGATGCGATGGTCGAAATCATGAGGCAAAAATTCCTCCAACAACTCCTGTTTAAGCTCTTCCCATGAACCGATAGTTGACCGTACCCCTCTGTACCATAATAACGCCGTGTCTGTGAACAATTCTGCCGCCGAACGATAAACCTTTTGGTAAGACAAGGAGCGGGATGCCACTAATTCATCCAGCCGCTCCAAGAAAGTGAGGATACAATTGTTTCCATTGTATTTTAGATTTAAACTGTTTATGTTGGTTGGGGGCACATATTTTACTTTATGAACACAATAAGATGTTTTCTGTGCAGAGTCAGAGTCTGTCTGGTCTCCTGCTGTTACTTTATATTTGATTGGTGTCACCCTGTGACAAGGTTTAGACTGTTCTGAATCAGAGGACTCTCCATCTGATTCCGAACCTGACCCAGTATGGGCATAGTTTAACATCTCCTCCACAGCTTTTGATAAAGACTGCTGTAGAGATTCTAGTTGCTTTGTATCAAGCTTTTCACCTTTCAACAACCTATCAATGCGCAGAAGAAGATGATTGCCTGATGAACATAACCGATCTAACTGAGACTTGCCTATAGCTCCCTTAGAAACATTCTCCCAATCCGACAATAACAAACTTGACTTTGTTTGTACGGAGGCAAAGTCATTATCATGATCCCACTGTTCAGGCAGGGTCATAACCTGAGGCTGATCTTTAATCAACTTAGCCACCTGCTTCCTTAGAGCTTGGACAGTGGTAGCCGGGGTAGTGTCTCTAATTAAAACTTCATATTCCAACTCATCTTTTTTCAACATAAAAGTATTGATTTCCCGAGCCATTGTTTAGATTGTTTAAGTTTTACTCGCAAATCAAAAGAATAATTGTTATAGATGTTCTGTATTATTGTAGTCAAAGTGAAATTATTAAATGTATTGTTATCAGTATATTGTATGTACCAGTGTTGTAAATTATTTATTTAGAAGTGGGTACTTATGTATAATTTGTAATTCCAATAATAAGTATTGAGTGTAATAATTGTATTTTGATTCTAAGTTAATAACTAGATTGTATAGTTTGTTAGGTCTCAATATGAAGTTTACTAGTGTACTAGGTAGATTCTAAAACTTACACACTAATATTGTGCAGTTAAATATGTAAATTTGTCTTTATTAATTGAATTATTAAAATCATAGTCATTTATGTTTTGAGTTTAGATAAGTAGATTTTGTAAAATTATTAATTATGATATCCTGGTTGCAACTTTACAATTATATCACTTTTTGGTTATTACATACACATATTATTCAATAATTACACATTCAAGAACACATAAGTACTTACAGCTAAAGGAAATAATAAAACAACACAAATTTCTTTATAATTGCATACTTATTGTAAGTTAGTATTTAAAGTTTAAGCCTAAGGTTGCAACTAGACCCTTATACCAGTTGGAGTGCCACTGTAACGCTTTGGAAGTGAGAGGGTGGATATAAGAGCGTTATCCGTGAGGTTTGGCTACCTAAGTCTATCTAGAGGGTATTAGGTAGTCAATAAATAAAAGGTTAGACTATTGTTACTAATAATTTAAGTATATTTAACTAGGTATTCAAAAGGTGGTAGTCTCACTTTACAATTTTGATTAGGTTTCTTATTTACTTTTAATTTACAGGTAGTTTAAACAATGATTAGATCTATAGATATATGGGCGCCAGCCTTAGCTCAAGGCGATAGAGAATGAGTACTCTTTAAATTACACAATTGTCCTCAGGGTCGAGGGGAAATGCCTACACCAGGGTTTCTAGTTGCAACCAGTATGCGTTTTAGTCAGTCAACAACACAATAAAAGTATAAAGGCACCAGGCATTATATATGCCTGGTGTTACCGGCTTAGTGATGGGGACGGAGTCAGGGCGGAGACACCCGCCATAGAGGGCTGGAAGAAGCAGCAAGTTCTCCCAACACGGTTGGTGACCTCCGGCACCCCGCGCCCAAAGCACGATGTAGAAATGTGAAGTAGGTGTGTGTTGTGAAGTAAGTAGGATTTTGTGCGGCCTAGGCTAGCAGCCTTAGACCGTGTAGATGAGTTGTAGAAGGGAGTATTCTTGCGAGAAACTTAAAAAACCCTGTTAACAAACAGTTACATTTATTTTATGTTCCGCTTTAGAGGGTAGATGGTATCTGCACGCACCGCACTTATGTGGTAAAACTTACCCAGAATCTGGGGTTTTTCCTCTCACAGATCAGCGGCTGCGTGCTAGGATGAGGTCCGCAGGCCTCATCGACCAGCACTACCTCCAGCAGACAGCAAATATAGCAAACAGCCTACGACAAGAAACGTGGAAGATTAATCCCGGTGAACAGGTTCTTTCACTGAGCTCTTTTTCTCGAACACTCACCAACAACGAGGGAGTTCTTATGTACGGAGCGTGGCGAGTTGACCGAACTGCTTCTGCCGGGGTCTGCGGGTCGAGAGACCGCCCCAGACCCCGCTTACATTTTTCTTGCCGTGCGCGTTTCTATCTGTCGAGTCACCTTTCACGTCTCTCTGACAGGTTAGAAAATAATGTCAATTCGACACTTGACATTGACAGTCGCAACCCAAATCTTTGTTTTGCGACTGCGCAACGTATCGATATTTAGCCATTTTAGACTAAATGAACGAAATGAAATGAGGGGTTACAAGGTAGGTACTCACAAATTTATAGCATTAATGTAAACGCTTGAAAATTATTCAAATTCTTCAAATTAAACAAAAGATCAACAAAACAATTTTACATACGTTTTCGTCTTTCGTAAATAAATCTTACATAGGTATAAGTAAATACTTACTGGCAGCTTTTGCATGCATGTATCTATATATGTAATTATTCACAATGATTTAAAAAGTTTATACGTATGTACGAGTAGGGACGTGTCAATCACAATTTAACTTGTTAAATTAATTAGTCAAATAATGTCGAAAATATTTACAAATCGTTGAAATTAATCGTAATGAAATATACTTTCATAATCTTAGCTATGTAGGTAAATACATAATACCAGATTTGGGAAATAATTAGATAAGGGCTTACTTAATTTAAATTCAAATAGGTATAAATGCACTTTAGTTTCATTTAAGTAAGCATAACTAATGTATACTTAAAAAATGTTTTGTTTTTTGGAAAATTGTATGTGTTTAAGTATAAATAAATAATATTTTATTTACAATTTCAAGTTTCACACTTTTTTGTCGCAATACTTTATATGTTTTGTTTAAATAATACATGTCAAATGAATACATAAAATCAGTGTACCGTATATACTATAGGAAGAACTTTGGTAAAACACAAACTCTTAAAATTATAAATTAATGAGTCTCTGTATTTCAATTTACCTTATTTTTTGAGTTGAAGTTACCATTTTTTCTATTTGTGTTTACAGTAAAATAAAAATATTATAAACAACAATTCAAAATCATGAAGTATACTTTGAGTAAATTTGACTTAACATCAGGCGCCTAGGCTGTAGTCAAACGTAAACCTATCACACGTAAAAAAAGACTAACTGTAATTTGCAAGCTTATGAATGACACAAAAATATCAAAAATGGAACTTTGGAATAGTATTCTTTATTCCTCGCACTAGGTTACCCTGTGTTGAAAACATCAACATCTTCTATATAATTAACACTGCGCCAGAGAAGTCGTACTAATTAAGCAGTAAATAACACTTATCTGAAATCATAATTACTATTTAGAGTGATTATCCTGTCTTATCATTTTAATTTTTATGAGTCAGTTCAATCGTTCAAGTAATCCATCATTTTTGTTATCTACTACTTAAAGGGTTTAAGTAAAAATTAACATATGAGAATGTATTGGTAATGTTTTTAAAGTTAATGTTATCTATTTCATTATCAGTAAATTATTTACTTCGGAAGCAAAGAGAATGTGTTGTTTTATATCTGTGAAGATCGTCTTAAACATATCTGTAGTTTTTGTGAGTAAATACTTAAGCGTTAATTTCATTCTTTGTCCTTGAATGCACTGCCAAACCAACAGGTTGTGATTTTAAAAGATATGTTAGAATGAAGGCCGTCATTTGTAAATTGATTTTAGATCTTAATAAACTAGCGATTACTTATATTAAATCAAAAGAGTGAGTTTCCCCGAATTAGTCCTATCAGAACCCTCAAGTCATTGCACTCAAGTTATTTTATACAATAGCCACCAAACTGCTATTGCAGTCTATTGCATAATCTTGAGCTAAGTTGCAATAAAGCAGCAGCGGAAGTATCCCACGTAGGGTACTTTATGACCACCTTCCATGTCCTGCCAACATCGAGCAACAGGACGACCAACAGGATGGCCAACGTTCTACCAATTATGTCCACTATTGATTATGATACGCGGCACACACAAAGTACCGGAAATCAACGACTTGTGTGGCCTTTCATGTCTAATCCACCATCTTTTTAATCTTCAACTTTATAGACATCTATAAAGATCTATCCTTTATTATTTTCTAACATGTTCGCAACTTTTCAGAAGTGGAAGAGTGTTAATAGTGGAACATTTCCTTCTGAAACTTTTTGATGTTTCTTTGATTTCTGAGAATTATTTTGTTGTTTAATTCGTATTTGATGACAGTTGTCTTCAAACGGGGCTTTTTATTGGTTTGACAAGTGGGATGGCGTGGAAGCTTGTTCTTAGTGACAGCTCTTTACTGAAGTGATTCTTTTCAGATTTTCGTGTCGTCGGTTTTTGAGGATACTTATTGTGTCCTAATTATATGGATTTATTACGTTGTTTCGGTTTTGAAGATATTTAGAGACAGTATAATTTACTGATTTAATTTTCATTATTTATTTTGTTTTCTCGTTTTTTGATGAACTTGTAACAGGATTGAGATAATAAATAATTGACATGAAACTTAGAAAACCTACGCCACCCAGCAATGTGATTGACTGTGTATAATGAATCTAAGTAATCACTGTTTATCACCTTATAGTGTTTATTGAAATGGATGCGTTTCTGTAAATAACATTAAGCTGATTTATTTATTTAATAAAAATAACCCAACCTATATAAATACACAATATTGTACGGGTCAAATACCACCACCTAAGAAGTTTATCGGTACCTACTTACATTAATTACTTACGAAACATTTTCGAAAGTATTGAAAGTAACATTCTTTAACTTCTATACAAGTTTTTAAACTTTCGGGCCACACATTTCGAATTTTATTTCAGATTTTGTAATAAATAAAATTCCTCAAATCAATATTAATAGCCTAATTAAAGGTATTGGTCAGGAAATATGAATCAAGCGGCAATAAAATCAATTAATTAATCGTCATCAAACGATACCTACTCCATATTCATGAGTCGAGTGTAGAAGCAACCAAATAACTGTCTCAACCAGGTGGCACCACTCTCTCATTTTAATTAATAGTAGATAATGTGTTGTGTATATTACAGAGAAGAAAAACTACGTTAGTAATTAACTAATTTTGATATATTTTTTTAAAATGTTATGATAATTATTCTCAGATTTAAAATGAGTATGTAATTGTGATTGATATACATTCAAAGTATTTCATACAAACAAACAATTTAAAGACATTATTGTACTTACATTTAAGTCTAGAATGACAATTGATCACTCCTAAAAACTACTCTAAGTTTGTTGTGTGAAGCCGGTTAAGGAGCAGTCGCAGCGGAAGAACACTATACATCTCCAGAGTTTCATTTTGATCGGTCTCTACTAACACTTTTAAATTCGTATGAGGGAAATGAATGAATTTCGTTTTTAATATAATTTTGATTTTCAATATTCCTTTTCAATTGAAAAAATCATAGGAAGTGTTTATAGGAGTTTTTTTTATAGATTATTCAACCATCTGGTTTATCAAAGCATAAGTTTTTCAAAGCGCCAGTCATCTACAGCCCGGAAGCATAGAAAATATTTAGTGGGTTTAATTGGGAGTGAAGTTTGGACGTTCAAATTTGTGACTTTATCAAACCATACACGTGAGAGAGCTGCATTCATTACTCCCTTGCTAAAATACTGCTAACTATTATATCTAGCATTGACGTCAATCATTCGCCCTACATTGAATACTCGCATGACAGTTTAATGCAAATTATGCCTTATTTGTAATTGATTAAAGTTTCAATTAACGTTCAGAGATGATGAGAAAATATCACGTTTATATTTTCGTTAGGTATTTGAAAGTCAGCAGCGCTTAGAGACGAAAAAAACAGTTTGACGAGTATTAAGGTCAGTTATTAATTATTGTGTAAACTAATTAATATGTAAAACTATTGATTGGCAATAAATTAAATATCTCGGTTACAAAAAAGTGATTTGACATGTCTAGTCTACCTATAAAAAAAATAAAAATACCATCAATTGTTTTATATATTTATTTAATTATTCATGCTGTTGATTTAAAGCATTTTTAAGAATTATTCATAAAACAACTTAGATCAGAACTTTCTGATAATATGTATATTCTTTCAAAACTTTCTCTGTAAATTTTGTCCGTTAATCCAAAAAATACATATTTAGGTAGGCAATAAAACGAGGTGAACGCTGAACTAAAAGTGATAATGTTTTTGTTGGTTGTCAGTATGTGTGAGTCATTGAGTGTATTGTAACAGTTGATGGGGCGAGCTTTTGTTTGCAATTCCACGCCAGGGCTGACTAACATATTTACATTTATTCAAGTAACATTATATCATTTGATCAATTTGTAGAATATAATTGTGCAATGATGCTAATAATCGCTACTTAAAAATGAAATCTAGATCTGCAAGGAATATTTTGTCTATAATTTGTTTTTAAATGCATCTTTTTTAATAAAAACTACAACATAAGTTTAAACTACAAGATCTGGTGTTTAGGCTTGTTGTAATGTCAGTCGCTACATAGTTTCATTTTTCATTCATTGGTGTGATAAGCTGAACAGTTTATTATGATCACTGTCTTTTGAGTGTATAAAAAAATAAAATCAAATATCTTTCAATTTAATATCTATCTTTATTCTATTGAAGCGTAAAAAAATAACAAACATACATATACTAACTCCTATTCTAGCACACTCACAAAATGGCGACTATCTCGCGTGATGTAAACCGCCACATAACTGTATACTGACAACCCTGATTTGTGTATCCAATAAAAATCAATCAGCGTGCTCTGATGAGACTTGATCCTCTGCATCTGTGTGTGTGAGTATGTGTGTATGTGTGTAACTGTGTACTCGGGGACTAAGGGGTTAAATGTACAATTTCAATAAAATAAACTTTGGAATATTTTTAAAGGTTTACTTTTTGCATGTCTATATACTTACATATTTATATATACTTACATATATATATATACTTACTAAGATACAATAAGTATATGTATTAGTATAAGGTTCAAATATGAATTTGTGTGATAATTATATTTAAATTTTGGCACTCATTACCCCTTACCCTTATAATCCATATAAATTAAGTAAATAAATAAAAATCACACCCCTGCTATTCAAGCCAAGTAGTATTATTCAATCACAAATGCACAGATATGAATATAACATCCTTTTTAATCAGGTGCTGTATTAGACAAGTTCAATCAATTTTATACCATATCTGCGTACCTCAAAGTTGAAATCCATTATTTTAGAAAAAAAACGCACTAAAATCCATTCTAAGCATTTAGGAATAAAGTGTAAAATCGCATGAACCAGTTTTTCTTTGTTTGAAATGTAATTCGTCGATGTATGCTACAAACTGGTGATGTTTCACGTATTATCGTATTATTGAGAATCGAAGGTGGTATGTGAGTCAAGAGTGGTAAATCGATTTTGAATTGATTTCTCGCATAAAATGTATGTATAATGTAAGAGATTGATTTTGATAAGAATGCTAAAGATTTTGCTGTCTTGTATGGTCGTATATATGTATCTTATGGCATTACTATCAACACTACATAGTTTAATTAAAGCAAAGTCGCTTTCCGAGTCTGTATGTATGTATGTGTGTATTTTTGTGTAGATCTGTGTAACTAAACTACCCAACGGATTTTGATGCTGTTTTTTAAAGATAAAGTTATTCAATTCAATTTTATCTTTATACCAAATTTCATCCAAATCAGTTCTGCCGTTTGAACGAAGGAGTACATACACAACACACACACACACACACATAAACTTTCGCTTTCATACTCTTAGTAGGATGTGTATTTATTAAAACAACAAATAAAATACATAACATACTTATATCTTAAAAAAACAAGATAGTTTTATAAGTTTTTAATAAATAAAGCACATAGTTTGAATGATTTAGTTCACAGTCACAATAAAAAAATAAATTAAACGCAAACAAATACATCTCAAATACAGATCACAAAGTTCACAGATTTGAACAAAGCTGTAAAGATATCTTTAATATCCACATTTCTAAACCTACTTAGGTATCAACATAAAAATGCTAAGCTGTAAGATAAACACATTTACAGAGGATATTTTATCGCAATACATAAGTAATACTACATATTTAAATGATAAAACATATTTAGGTATAATTACATTTGAATCACCTTTTCAAAGCATGATATAAGTAATAATCATTTATTGTCAGTAAAACTAGGTTTCAACATTGGTCTTAAAATAGTTAGGTACAAGTATCTCTAGTTCATACCCTGTCGGGTGTACTAACATAATCAATTTAATATATTATTATAACAGCTATATTCTCCAATAAGAGTTCTGTCAGTTTATTTTTGAATTGGGTAAGCCTTGATGATTTAATGTGAGATGGTAAATTATTATACATTAATATTGTCATTACATATGCATTTTTCTTAAATAATTCTAGTCTACACTTAGAAATTGGGATTCGATTCTTAAGACGAACTGATTTCTCATGATGTTGAAAACATTCTGGGTGTTCATGAGCAAACACACACGCTTGTTTAATGTACATACATGGAAGAGGCAAAATTTTAAATTTCTTAAATAAAGGTACACAGCTATCTGTCTGCCGGGCTCCGCAAATTGCTCGAATACACTTCTTTTGTTTAATAAAAGCTTTCTCAACGTCGACAGAGTAGCCCCATAATAGTAGACCGTAAGATAAAGTAGACGACACGTACCCATGATAGGCGCTGAGAGCCGCTTCTTTCGATACCGTATTTCTTAGCTGTCTTATAGCGTATACAAACCTATCTAATTTATTACAGATTTCGTCTATTTGCGCTTTCCAGTTGCAATTATTGTCAATTATAATCCCCAAAAATGTATAAGTTTCTAGTTGTTCTACCTCCTCGTTTTGATACACAATGTTTAGTTCACTCTCATCCCTAGACTGATAGGTTTTGAATCTAACTACTTTAGTTTTACCTACATTAATTTTAAGCTTGTTTTTATCTAACCAGTTAATGACATTGTGTAAGGTCTTGTTGCTATCGTCGTTAAGCTGCTCAATACTTTTTGATTTTAGTATTATTGTGGTATCATCCGCGTATAAGATACACTTATTATTATTATTTGTTGCAGTTGAAATGTCATTTATATATGTTAGAAAGATAAGTGTATATGATCATTGCACCATTATTACAATAAATCTATATCTATGTATCTATCTATTCTATATAAAGTTGAAGAGGGTCAAAAATCTGAACGTAGAAGATATAAGCAAAAAAAGTACATGTAGAGATTTGATTTGTTTCCTAATAACTTTACTAGCTATTGCCAGTGAAGTTTTCGTACCTATTTTAACAAAATTAATGTTTATTTTATTTCTTGGTGCACAATATTGCATTATTTAGTAACTTTGGATTGTAACTGGCGTTATAGTGTCAAATGGTTTGTCTAGGAGCTGTTCATTCTATGCTTATATAGATAATATTATGTATATCATACGTAAGAGTGGACGCCCGCGGCTTCGCTCTCATTATTTCCAGATAAAAAGTAGTCTATGACATTCCTAAGACCTCATACTACCTACATACCAAAAATTGTAAACATCTATTTAGCCGTTTTTGTCTGACGCGAGTTTAAATAAACAGATAAACAGACACAATTCTAAAAACTGCTGAAACATGTTCTGTTATCTATTTAAAGAATACCAAAACAATTTTTTTTCGTATTTATCTACTATGTACATATTTATGACCCTCTTGAACTTTATTTTATGTATACACAGGTTTACTTCTTATAAACTATTTTCTGACAAATGGAGTCCTTAATTTTTATCAATAGATTCCTTACTCTATAAGTATTTATATACATTATTAGTTACTTAATTACCGCAATCGATTAGTAATTTTAGATAACTAGTAAGATATCTTGACTGTATTAATATATCTTTTAGATTTGTTTAAATGTATAAAGATAACTGTAACCAACTACAAAAGGTTTCATATCGTTATAAATACAACTACAATATAAAGGGTTATGTTGTAGGTAGAAGAAGTATGTTAAGTTTGTCTTTCCTTATTTTTATGTAATAAACTACAATATTTTAAGTAATTTACCTGATAATATACTAAATGATTTAAATTGTTATTAATATGTAATATTAATAAATTTTTGTTACTCTTAAACACGTAACCATATTTTACTAGCTTATTGCGTCGCCCAATGTGTTAAAAAATCGCCGTGCAAGTTAGAATAAATTACACAAATAACACTTATTTTAGGCAAAAAACTTTAATAAACTAAACTCATATAACGTATGTCTACTTAAGTTATCAAAACGAAAAAGACACAAAATCAAAGGCATACAAGTCCCATCTCATTACATTTAACGACCTACAGTTATATTAGAAACACAGTTACATTAGATTCCACAACTATTAGATGCTTAACACGTAATTAGCTGATCAAATAGAACATGCGATTGCCATTAAGTATTATGCATATGGGGATCTGATATTAAATTGCAATGGGTACCATCGCATATTGGCTTAAAAGGTAATGAGGAGGCTGACTCACTTGCAAAAAAGGCGGTTTTAGAAGGCCGTAATTATAGTGTTTTGCCAAACTATACCGAAATACTGCCCAAATTTAGAAAACAGTGTTATCAAACATGGAAAGAATACTTTGATGAAAGATCTATGTATAAAGGTATTTGGTATAAAACAATAGTATGTGAGCCCCCTCCTATTCCATGGTTCAGTAATGTTTCTATGGGACGTAAGTTAATTGTTACAGCACATAGACTAAGAACTGGACACATGCCGTTAAAAAAATTCGCATTCCTCATGCGGAAGGCGGATACACCGAATTGTGAAACATGTGGAGTTGTAGAGGATGTGTACCATGTACTGGTAGAGTGTGTCCGCCTTCAGCAGGAGCGGCACGCCCTTGCAGTGACCTACCAACTCAACCTGCGGGATGTGGGTTGCTTCAATGATATACTAGCTGTGCCTCACTGTGACGCGGCGAGAGATCTGTTCTCCTACATGTCTCAACTTAAGTGAGATATTTGGGTGAACAGGTCATCTCCATAATAGTTTAACATTTTTGTAATTAGTATAGTATATACAATGGGACTGACATGTAATAACAAAAGTCCCTTAAAAATAAGAATAAAAAAAAAAAAAAAAATTATGCATAGCACTAATTACGATATTACTCGCAGTCTATAGATATCAAGTCATTAGCATTATACAAGGAATGTGTGTCTGTTGGTCTGTTTGTTCGTTTGACGCCGCTACAGAGCGATGGATCATTACATATTTTTGGTTAGGTGGTAGAACAAAAGACAAAACTATGCGGGCGTTAATTAGTAAATAATAACTTTCAATAAAAAAATTAAGAAGCTTTTCAATACACGGGTACCTATCGTTTGCTACATTAATTGTTCAGTATAAAATTAATACAAATACACAATTATTTATTCAAAGCATACTTTACTTATGTACTTTAGTTTAGACGCTACTATTTTGTATCACTAACTATGAATCAATCAGAAGAATTTTTAGCTCACTGTTACAATGATACCTCAAAAGTTTTTCAAATAAGCCCATGATTTTTTTAAAATAAATAAAATAAAATAGCCTTTATTGCCCATTTACAAATGATATATAAGAACTTATAAAATAATTTGGAATTAAGTAAACTATTTACATAAAATGAATCGTTTCTTCAGTACTTATATCTTTAGGGCACCCAAAATTTGGTGAAGGCCTCTTCCATGCGTGCCCACAGTTTCCTGTCTTGTGCCTGTCTCGTCCATGTGACCCCCACTACTTGCGTAATGTCGTCGCTCCACCTGCTGCGTTTTTTAAATAGCAGTATTTAAAAAATACTCGCATACAATTGAATTGATAATGAACAGGCAGCTAGATTACACCAACAAATTAATTATTTTATCATCGTTAGGACAATCCACGATGTTTGGTAAATAATTGCATCATGAATCTAGCTTTATGCCTTAGTCATTGTTACCATAGATTTTCAGGCTGATGTTACCATCAGCCCAAAAGTTTAATTAATCAAAAAATATTTTAAATGCCACGACTCTTTTAAAGCATGACAAAATCAGTGTTTTCCACTCGGATGATGACTCGACTTTTAACATTTGTAGGTAACTCGCTATCTATTCAACTAATCAGGCCTTTTAAATATAAATAGGTAAGTACTTACATACCTAAAAGAAGAAATGTAATTGTATAAAATTAAATTAACCACCATGTTTATGGTCCTGAACGAGCAACGAGAAATTAGTTTAAGGTTTTTATCTGTCGTGTTCAAACTCATCAACACAAAAACACTGATCATTAAATTCAACCGTTTCAATTCAGATTTCTAGATGAGACGATGAATCCCTATTGCTCGTCTCGCATCTAGCTCGCATATTTAGTTACTACATTAAACCCAGTGTACATCACAGTACACACACTAAAGCAGTCAGCGATGTGTAATGTGCTGAACTCGTTATGATACTAAAAGCATCCATTGCAATTCCAACTCTAATTCGAATCCAATCTCACTCTAAACATGCGTCTGTTTGTTACAGGAAACAACATCAAAAGGGCACTTCAAACGGACGAGTGGACTATTAAACTCTAAATCAATCATAAAAATAAACATGTTATATGTAAAGTAACACACATGAGTGACAATAATAGCGACGTGACAGACATGCAGACGGTGGTGGCGTACGCTGCTGACTTGATAGACGCAGATAGCAAGCTAGAGCACCACGACTCGGGGTACGACTGCGGACGACTCAGCCCCGACGAGAAAATCAACGTTGACGATGACGATGAGAAAGACCTCATCATCGACCAAACGGAATCTACCATTGAAGAAAAAACTGACGAAAGCTCGTTCGAGTCGTGGCATCCGCATGTCTACGGGAAGCCTCCAAAAAAACCGACACCACACACGATAGAATACATTCTAGGAATAGCGGAGGAGAAGAAGACAGTGAATCAGTTGATGAGTGTGAAAAGGTACGAGAAGTGTGAAGAGAAGCGAGTGATAAATGTGCACAAGAACAAACTGCAAGAACAGTTGTTGCAGAAGGTGCGGACTAGTGAGTGCGAGTTCGAGAAGGTGTACTTTAGGAGCGAGGAGCCGCTCAACCTCTCCGTGCCCAGGTCGAAGGAGGCTGGCTGGAGCGCTGATGATGATAAGAAAGGTAACACTTTTTTACTTCTACATTAAGAACTACTTTTATATGGAACCCTGTTTCCAGATAATTATTATCCAGAGGTCTTCAAATCTAGTATAAAAGGTTTCTTCTAGGCAAGCGTGCTACATCTTACACCCGTATTCACAAACGATACTATGAGGTCTCACAGCGCGCGCGGACGCACAGGGTCCCAAAAACCTATTCATAAACAATACTTGAGTGGTGGCCGGCACTATGCGTCCTTTTAAACGCGCGCACAGCCAAGGGAGCTCGCTAGCTATTTTAACCTACGCATAGGGCTTGTCTTTATCATAGTTGTATAGCTGGTTATGTTTAGATACTTGTTTACCGATTTTTGCAGCGTTTATGAAGGAGTAATAAGTGGTATTCTCTTAGAATGTTTATAATACGCCACTTTTAAGAAATAAAATAAACCATAATATGTATGTACCTCAACATTTTATTGGTTTTCAATGGTGAATGGTATTTTCTTAGAACTGGAATACAATTAATTATATTGTTTTATTTATAAGTCACTCTAAATTTTCGTTAATATACTTACTTAAGTTTTCCTTAGTTTGCCAGTCAATATGCCATATTAAACCAAGTTAAAATTAAATACTTAAAAGCAAAATATTAACATAACAATATTCATAATTTGTAAAGATAGTAAAACGAAATTTCTAAAATTTCACTTACCACATCGCATCCGAAATGTATTTTTTTTTATTTGGTGTTTCTAAGTGCTACGACATTTTTAAATACAATCCAATATAGTACAAGTGTAGGTAAGCTTATTATTCAATTAAAATTAAGATGACAAATCGACAATGTTTCTAAACAAACGGTTTCAGGTTATTTTTATTTGATTTGATTGTCATTTACTCCTGTCAAACTCCACCATGAACTTAGCAATACAAAATGGACCAATCACATGTCGCCATTTCACGCAGTGCGTTTACTTTGCCAAGCATTACTTAAGTTTTATCTATGAATAGAAAGGCTCGATGAATGGAACGCACTGAGAAGTGTTACCCTTAGCACAGTGTTGATGCTTTACTTAGGGAAGTATCGTTTGTGAATACGGGCGTTAGACTACAGAGGTGCTTAACATCAGACAGGCTATAGTCAAACAAGATACAAGTACATATTACACAAGCGTTTGCTGTGCTTTGCGTTGTGTGTTTGCAGCTAGATGGCGCTATGTGAAATGTCCCGGAATATTCATCACTTGTTTTATTTGTGGGTGGTCTTACGCTTGCCTACAATTTGCGTGACGTTAAGAATTTAACTAAAATTTACTGGATTTTTATTTGTCTTTATCAGATTTACTAAAAAAAAAGACCTATAATGTTTTTATTGTGAGTGACATGGTCATGTCTGACCAAACCCTTTTCAAAATAAAGATTTAAAAAAAAAAAATTATTTGTCCGAAATTTTTCTAATTACATAAAAGGAAACTTCTAGTAGATAAGATTGTCTAAACTGAGCTCGCCTATTATTAGGTAAGTATCTATTTTAATACATACTTTTTATTTTGATATTTTCCTTAGCGTCAAGCCACAGCTAATAATTGAAATACATGTAGTGATAGAATGATAACAACATATTATCAAAACTATTAAATGTTATCTAGTACTGCGACGATTATTTCCAGTATAATTATTTGATTATGGAATTATTTTTTCTTGTTTATTGATATAAATAATTATAAGGATGTGTACTGACAGGTAGGTAGATCCCTTCAACCCGATCGTGTACTTTTTTAAAACTAGTCGGCATAAAATCTTTTTTTTCACAATATATCCTGAAATTGTAGATACTTCCATATTTATACATACATATATATCATATTAATTCTTGCAGAAGTAAGCATAGACCAAGGTTAAAAATATCAGTTATCAGATACTACTTTTGAATGTATGGAAAAGTGAGGTAAATATGTGATTTAAGATTAACAGTTAATTTATTGTAGTTAAGTCTATTCAATTGAAAACATTACCCCGAAAAAATACGTTATTCTTCTTCTTTTTATCAAATAAGAGTGGCCAACTCTATTGTCGAGAGTTTATCAAGCCTCTGACATAACTTAACCACTGCCGTACTAGACAACCCGACAACCTACAATTTAACGTGTCGTCTGACCCACGAAAGCGGCCGAAATGGAATGCCACTGTATGGTCTCCCATCCAAGGACTGACCGCGTCGACCTTTGCTTAAAATTGGTAATCGCATGCGATTGCCTCCGCTAGCTGAGCTACGGGCGCGAATTATTATCAATTAATTATAAATATTAGTTATACTTTGTATACGCCTTTACTTGATAACATATGAGTATAAATAAGTAACAAACAAAGACACAGTAGGTATAATACTTGAAACATTTATTTATCCAAATCACATGATTAATTTGTGTATTAAGCCGGATTATTGTTCTTGCTTGCGATAAATTAAGTAATCTTCCTTTTACTTAAATCGCGCCATACATATTGATAAGCGTAATCGATGTTTTTTTGGAACGCTTGTTCACTCTTATTTTTTGATATCTATGCATACTTTAATTAGTTATCTTTGTTCTGAATTATTGATATTAAGGCGACGCATATCATATCCTAAGTATACCCAATACCTAGTAGGACTAGATTGTAGCGCCCGTAGCTCAGCTGGCGGAGGTAATCGCATGCGATTACCAATGTTAAGCAAAGGTCGACGCGGTCAGTACGCGGATGGGTGACCGAAATGTGGCATTCCATTTTGGGCGCTTCTGTGGGTCGGATGACATGTTAAATTGTAGGTCCCGGCTGTTTGTCTAGTACGGCAGTCACTGTATTATAGTTCCCGTAAGGCATGATGAACCTCAGATTTCCGAAACTTGTCGAGCTAATTTTTCGACGTAATTTTTGACGTAAGTGCTAGCCGGTTATTACAACTAAATTAGTACGGCAGTCTTTAAGCCATGTCAGAGGACCCTAGGGTGGCTTGATAAGCTCTCGACACCAGAGTTGGCCACTCTCATACGATAAGAAGAAGAAGTAGGATTATCATATAAAACAGTCTTCTCGCGTAGTTTGGCAAAAAATATGATTCAAACGCAATTACTATTTGTTACTCCATTTTTATAGGCATAATGTAAGCAGTAGGTAGTAGGTATAGTGTTGAAGAAAACTATGTAATCCTAACACTCAAAACCCACATATATCATAAAGTTGCAAACTCTTCCCAGCATCCAAACCAGGTCGGGCCGTAAAGTATAAACAGGCGGGGTTGTAAATCAGAGTCAATTAGAAGGCTATCAGTTTTAGTGGCCCATCACTCAGGGCCTCTGGGGCCCTGGGAGGCCTTTAGAGGGCCTTTACTAGAGCTTTCAAATCCCTGTGGATGGGATTATATAAATATCTTGTTCGTAAACTTTTCGGTAGGTTTTTTACTTATTTTAGGATATTTATTTGAATATAAATTTAGTGGTCTAAGATCTAAGTAAGATAATTTATTGGCATTAATTTATTATTGGCCTTTTTAATGATAACCGGCTGCCCGCCACCGTGAGAGATGCACCCTCCACCGCATGTTTCAAAACCGGGATAAAAAAGTAACTGTTCGAGAAATTATTTTATGACTTAGACGATTACCTCAAACTTGACATAACATTAGTAACTAAACATAATTCTTACAGCACGGACATATGAATAAGCTTAGGTACCTAATATTGTTTTGACATATTTGATATTATTGACATTTAGAATTTTAACATAATCTATATGGCATTGTATTTAATTATGCGAATGATAAATAACTATTTTTTTTATTCTAAACATTCCAATTTTATTAAGTTTACTATTGTAAACAATACATGTACATGTATCTACTTCTGACTTGTAACTATGGAGTTATGAATAAATAATTTGTATTTGATATTATTTATTTTTAGTTGTTAAATAAAAGAAAAACAATAAACATCAAGATTACAATAATTTTAATCAACCGTTTAATAGTCTATTAAATGTTGTGACATTGTCCATATTAGATCAGAAATAGAATAGCGTACCTAAGTCTATCAATATATCTGAACACGTCCCGTTCCCGTTACGTTCCCTTAGCTTATAACAAAGACTCCCGTCTGTCGACAGTAAAATAACGCGTTGGTTTTTACATCGCTCATTGCTTTTATTGTTTCTACATTGTACTTAACGGGCTTTTGGCAATTTCCTTTCATTTAACACTTACGGGTAAGTTTGTTTTAGTTTCGTGCCTATGAAATCTTTGACTGTTTTGCTGCATGTATGACTATATTAGTGGACGCCTATATATGACATTTCTAAGACCCCAGACTACCTACATACCAAAAATCATAAAGATCCGTAAAGCCGGTTTTGCGTGATGAGCGTTTAAATAAACAGACACACAGATAAACAGACAAAGTTATATAAATTGTTAGAACGTGTTCTGTCATAAATTCTAAGTATATCCAAACATTTTTTTAATATCTTCAATGTTCAGACTTTTGACCCTCTTCAGCAGCAAAAATTGAATAGATAAAGAAGCAAACATACCATATTCACTATTTATACTCAGGAAATCTTGTTTGTTGGTATTCCGTATCAAATAAATTGTCAACAAAGTTGCAGATAATAACAGTAACTCAATAGACGTACTCGGCAAAGCAGTATGGATGTTACGGTAAATGTGGAGAGTGCGGTTATTATGTATAATTACCGGGAACTATGCATAATTACCAGTGCTTTTGGTAAAAGTGGTAAAAACTTACGAATTAATCACATTTACCGGCAATTATATAAATAATTACCATACTCTTTTGGTAAATGTAGTAAATAATGAAATCAAACATCAGAATCAAAATGTTTATTAGAATAAATACAACTCTAGTTTCAATTATAATAAAATTTGGTTACAAACAATGTCAGTCAAACAATAATACTTCAAATATCAAGAGATCAAACCTTCTGTTTGGTTAAGCAAAACATAAAATATATTCTTATTGAATAAATTTATTTAAATATGTTTTAGTTAGTTGGTGAAATTTTTGTACTAGCTTTAAAGTGCCGCCATCATTCGATTTCTGTTCCCATGTCCTAGGATAGGTGAGTTTCGTGGATTACATATATCAAATACCTCCTTCAGCAGGGCAATCATGGCATGAGGACTAAAAGTCTTTCCACCATTTTATCCACCTGTCAGACACCATACACCAACTAGATAAAAATAGTGGAAAGACTATTCCTAGTCCTCATACCGTGCTTGCCCTGCAGTATGTATAGTAAATTATTGGGTCTCTTCCTTTTTATCTTTTTTTATTTGAACTACAAGTTTTTCGACATTTCCAATCTCTACTGTATCATACCTCAATAGTCTTTTATAATATTTAGGTTTCTTGTCCGTTTTCTTGTCCATGGACGCCTTTACATTAGCTAAAAGCTATTTGCATCTCGGGAAAATACTTAGTTAATTATTTGCTGCTTTTTTGGAAATTAATTTTCAACATTTTCATAAAACCGTTTTTAGTAAACTCGGTATCTCCCATTTTGTATTTAATAAAAAAGAAACTAATACAAATAAATTTACAAATCCCCGCGCCCCGCGACTTACTATTCGAAAGCTTAAATCAACATTTACCGTGGTCGCACGAAAGTTTTATATAGTTACCGGTAAATGTAGATAATTCACTACATTTATATTTACCGGTAATTATAGATAATTACCGATTACTTACATTTACCGTAACATAGACATATCTTGTTGTATACTGAGTCACTAGTAAATAATGCTACAATACAAATATTTTTCTACTCGCTGGGTTACTGTCATCTTTATTATCCAAGATTTCAAACCCAAAAATGAGAATTCTGCATGTAAATGAACGATCGATTTCGTTAGTAAAAATAACTTAACAATTAAAATACAAGGTTTATTTTTATTGGTATGTTTGCTTTTTTTGCTGCAACTGTTTATTAGTAAGTGTGTGTGATTTGATCAATACAGATTAACTATTTTTTCTAGAGATGATTCGTTACATTGACGAAGCAAGTTATTTTAAGTTAAGTTTTCGTTTTTCTCATCACTGCGATTTGTAACCCGGACACATTCCAGAAAGAGTTTTCTAATCCAATCAGTCAGCAAACTAACGTTTTGTTTATGAATAACCCTGTATGTTGGGCGATTATACCGGGTTATTGGCCGTCGTTAACTCCAGCCGTTTGTCAATCGGCGGCTTATTCCGGACCTTCCCAGAAACTATTACTCCTAGTACACTCAACCGTGGAAAAACAGTAAGGGAAGTTTGGTTTTTTCAATATTTAATTACATTTAGGATTATTTGCGATGTTTAATATAAATAAGGTACCTACACAGTTACGCTTAGTGGTGAATGTGTTCGCTTTATATGCTGATGCACTCCGGTTTGATTTGATCTCTGCCAATTATTTATTTTTAAGAGCTCATCTATAGATAAAGGACTTCAAATATGTTTTAAGAGTAACCAAACTCGGACCAAATAATTATACATAACTGGACTGATTAGAGTTACCTATAATGAGTCTATGAGATTTATTGAAACTAACGAGTTTTTTATGTTACTAATATGTTTTTTTTTAAACTATATATTATTATCTAAAGAAAAGCTAAATTATTACGAGACCCCATTACATCATAATTAAATTCTAACTATCTAATCAAAATGTGTACATTTGCTAATGTACCATACTGCTAATACAGTTGGCAAAGATTTGAGACCAATCTCAGATCGCTTTGCTCCTGTATCCATATCGTTGCGTTTTATTCGTCCGTCAAACTGCCGGCTATTCTGAGCCCTAACTTAGTACCGTTAAGTTGGCAATACGAGCATTCGATTTTCAAATCACGACGGCCATATTCGACAAACAGCTGTGCCGGAGTTGCCAGTCTACTACCAGAATACTTAGGGCTGCCAATGTATTTTTAGAAATTAATTTATATAGATTACCGACGTTAACTCGACTCTACCGCTGACACTTTCTCGATAGGGATTAATTCCAGCTGTCACATTGATCCAGAGCTAAAACAGCTCCGGAATGTAGGTTATGTCTACAAAACGGTACGCGCAGATTATTAAATATGTATTTAATATGACAGGTCTTAAAATTCCAGACATATTAATATTTACTGATCTGTATCATCTTTTCAAATAAGTAATTGTTATAAAAGTGGCATTAGGGATAATAAAGGCGACATGTTCCGATTATGATTATCCTTTTGAACGATTAGTGATAGTTTCGTCACGTGATTAGTGAGTGTGTTTGTAATCTGCAGGATAAACAAGAAGTTATGTTTAATAATTTTTACTATCGATTAGATATACATTTTATCCCACAAAAATCAGCATCATTCTAGCTCAGCCAAAAGCTATGTAAAAATGATCTACAAAAAGCAATCAAATGAAAAAAAATAATCGTGGCAACCCTGCATGCAATCACATTCGCGATGGCAGGCGGCGCGATGCGACGATGGCATAATTTGTTGAACCCGCGCCGTGTTTAGACTAGGATTAGGCATAAATCGGGCTATATCCAGCATTCTGCACGCTGCACTTGATCTTTGACTTTTTTGCCTTTTCCGGCGGGAGGCGAGCCGTTTTATAGTTTTGCTTTTTATTTGATTGGTGTTTGGAAATAAAGTAGTTTATGTAAATAAAGTAGCTTTGTAAAAATGTACCATATAGTTTGTTGTAGAAACAATTTATCAATTTTCGTAAAACATTGATTGAATTTTAGTTTTATTGTTATTTCAGTACCGGTATTCTGCCAAATCAGATAAGTAGATAGCCTACCGACCCCATGACATTGGCAACATGATTAACAGTTTTTTTTTATTATTTCAGCTTTATAATAGTAAGTACGTGTGAAAGTGGCCAACTCTGGTGTCTGTGAGTATGCAAGCCGCCCAAGAGTCCTCTGACATGAGATAAATTAGAGAGATAAAAGTTCTACCATGTTTATTGTATCTTCGCATGAAACTTACTCATTTATAATATTGATTGAACTTCACTTATCACGTTCGTTTAATCATAATATATTATGTTAGAGAGCCCAAAATTTCACATTTGCTTATTTTTTATGTAGTTACCAGTAGTAATATATGTAAATCATTAAGTGCTTTATATTTTTTGATACATTCAAACAAAAACCTTAAATATTCCGTCTCAGCTATTAGCAATAGCCGCAAATAGCGGCGTACTTTAGTTAACGACGCCATTAAAATTTTATTTGTTTCTTTACAAGTTTATTGGTGGAATAATATAAGGAATCTGGATAGTTTCTGCCTTTTGGTTTTTAAAGCTTTTGCGTGACATTTATGGTAACTACCAACGAGATCAAACACAAAGACTCCTAAATAAAATTTTAACACAATTCATCAACATTAATAATCCTTAGAATAAAAGCACTGAGGATAAATCGAGGAGAGAACAAATCGGAAGTTGAGTAATACCTAAATACCAAAAGCAAAAGTTGTCTTTGTAGGTTTGATTGTTTATCTTTCTTGCAACAAAAAGACAATACGAGTAGATTATCATATTTTTTGTTACAGAAGTAGTATAGGGTTACATAAATTTAAAAGCATCCTTATGAAATCACGCCAAAAAAGGCGAATACATTTAAGTTTAGTTTTAGTTTAAGTCTCTAGATTCTATTGTCTATGGTAACTGGGGTTATTAATTTGGATTGTATCTGCGTTTCAAGTTTAAGTTGTAAAAGTCGTTGTGATGAATTCATTTTACTGACAACTATGAAAAGAGACGTTAAATTAACCAAAGGTTACGGATTTTATACTGTGGTATTATAATGTGGTATTTTACAAAGATACGATGGTTTTGGGAAGCAATTTAAATATAAAGAACGCAATATAAGTATAATAGGATACATTACATAGCTTCATAATATATAATCTTCTTATTAGTACACACATTTGAACAAAACAAACACACACACATATAGCATACATATATAGACCCTTTGCTTTGCTTTTAATATGCACATATCAGTTATTTGTCTTGCAAGTCGTTACTACCAATGTCGAGAAATTAGAACATCCATTACCTCAATAAACACTCAAACTATTCATTTTCTCCTATAAACTGTAAAATCTTCCCAACCTATTTTTTTTGTGCTATCTGCATTCTTTATATTATGCCATCTATCTCCCTGAGGGTTTATATCGCTTTAATCTTGGTCTGCAGGGAATAGGGAATCACATTACGTTGCTTTGACAGAGCTGTGGGGACTAATTTAGTTAAAGAACGGTAACTGTGGAATATGTGATGCTGGTCTCTGTTTGTCTGTTTATTTAAACGCTCATCACGCAAAAACGGGTAAACGGATCATCATGATTTTTGGTATGTAGGTAGTATGAAGCAAGGAGTGTCATAGGGTACTTTTTATCCCGAAATAACGCCAGCGAAGCCGCGAACATCCACTAGGTGACTGGCCTGATAGCTTAGTTGGTAGTGGCTCTGCCTTCTAATCTAGAGGTCGCGGGTTCGATTCCCGCATGACACAAGTATTTATGTACTTTAAAAAAATTATAATTACTTGTGTTGAGTCTGGTCGTTTGTATGTATAATAAGTATGTATTTACAAAAGAAAAGTATATAAGTATTATATCCGTTATCTAGTACCCACGACACAAGCGTTTGCTTAGTGTGGGGCTAGATGGCGCTGTGTGCAATGTCCCGGAATATTTATTTATTTATTACTAGTATTATAATATACTCAGGCTTTTTAAAACGGCTCGGTAAGTTACGTTTGACCACATCCCGCATGATATCAAGCACTGCTGTAGTCTAAGATGTGACACGCTTGCCCAGAAGAATCTTACACTAAACAAACACTATACCCAGCAATAAATATCGGTGTCGGCAAGAATCACACTACGCTGGTGTCCGCACCACTTACAATTTATAAATTGGTTGTAATTGGCCAATAAAACTGTACTGAAATAGCCGCACACTTTTATGATTTAAACTAGTTGATACCCGTGGCTTCTCTTGCCATTTTTACAATATTCTATTTTATTTATGTAAATAAAATAGTAAATAATAAAAATGTGTATGAGCTATGTAGCCTCAATACATAAATAAATATAGCATATAATATGGTCTAACGAGGTTTTTCATTCATAGGAAAACGTCTTATCAGTTTTACAATATGGCTTTGGGATCCTATATAGATTCCGCATTAAAAATTGTGGCAGCATAGTTTAGTTCTTGAATAAAGGAACTAACTTAAAGAAAACACAAAATTTCCTTCATATTGGTTTAGACGTTTGAAGCGTTATAGAATACATATTAACAAATTTGATCAACAAGAGTGATAGTGCGTGCGTCACCATTTATAATTTCTTCTTACTTAAGAAGGCAGCTAGCCCCATTAGTGTCAATAATAAATTAATGATGATTTGAAACATCTATCCTATACCCGTGCCGTAATCTACATATTATATCCCAAATGAATTCAATCATCGATACAAACGATCGATAATCGGTCGTGATGCCGACACGTCGTGATGTGGTAATACATGTTTTATAATCGATTATTTAGACTGATCGATTTATAAAAGACTATACTTAAGCACCTTCTAACTAGAGAGCTTTGTTAGTTATAGGAAAATAAACTTTATACCTTTGTAATGAGGTTTTTATTTACATGTGAGGGACATCACAAATTACACACAATTTATCGTATGTATGTGACTAAATAGTACACGGAGAAGTAAGCTTTTAATGACTGTGTTAAAGTTCAATTTTGAATGTGTTGAAAGTGTTACATATAAAAGCTAGTTACGTATGTTATTGTAACGCGTTCGATGAAAGGTTAATGGTTTATTTGTTTTAATAATGATGAGGTATGAAATCTTTAAACTGTTTTGATTTGAGTTACTTCATGTTATGCGACAAGGTTATTTTAGCAGACGGTTTAATATATTAGATGAAGGCATCCACGAAATAGAGAAAACAAAAGGCATAGATTGCCAAAATAGCCTTGTGAATCTTACAATCTCCTTTCATCGTGTTATCAAACTAAGCCAATTTCTCAATACAGCAATTTTTTGGTAAAAGGTTTTGATGGGTGGGCAAAAACTTGGATTCATCAGTGAGCACTTTCATCTGCCGACTTAATAATTAAATTTTATTTTATCTGTTTCAGTAGTACTACATGTTACTACGGCCATATCAAAGACCAATTTGAAATCTCTTGACACCAAAGTTCACCACTCCCATAACTATAAATACATAATATAAATAATATTCAACCAATTATAACGTAAACTGAAGCAGAACTAAAGAAATAAAAACTCATTATGATCAATGTATAATTCTTATTTGTAATTACTTGTGTTGAGTCTGGTCGTTTCTATGTATAATAAGTATGTATTTACAAAAAAAAAGTATATATGTATTATATCCGTTATCTAGTACCCATGATACAAGCGTAAGCTTAGTATGGTGCTAGATGGCGTTGTGTGATATGTACAGAAATATTTATTTATTTATCAATACTAATATTATAAAGCTAAAGAGTTTGTTTGTTTGTTTGAACGCGCTAATCTCAGGAACTACTGGTGCGAATTGAAAAAATATTTTTGTGTTTAATAGACCGTTTATCGAGGAAGGCTTTAGGCCATATAACATCACGCTGCAACTAATAGGAGCGAAGAAATAATGGAAAATGTGGAAAAAACGGGGAAAATTATTCATCTTTGAGGGCTTCCGTTGCATGCGCTGCGAAAACGGTTCAAGATATATACAAAAATATGTATCAAAGAATTATTTCTCTTAAAATAATCTAACAAAATGTCTTCAACAATATATGTATGTCTATCTTTTAAGGTTAACTCACTAGAACCGTTTTTATGGTAATAACTATTCCACGCGGTTGAAGTCGCGGGCACCAGCTAGTTTTATATAACTCTGTATATATATGTATACATACTACATATGTACCTACATTCATTTGTGAGAAGAGATAATGCAGCTTCATTGGTTCCGTTGTTGATATAAAGCCTAGAACGAGTTCATAAGAGGCAGCGATCTGGGACCAGTACATATCTTAGTCAAAACCTTTAAATAAAATAATTTTCAATCCTTAATTAACAGTTCATTTATTGTACGTGGTTAATTCGTATTTAGGCCATAGCTCTAGTTAGATTTTGTTTTTTCTTCGGGGTTTGATAAAGTTTCAGAAAGATAATCTGTATATGGATTATTAGGTTTATTAAAATAATATGTAATAATATGATAAATGACCATATAATGATACATAATAATAAATTACAAGAATGTGACTGAATTGCAAAGTCATGTAAGCAATCAATCAGTCCTCAATCACAACTTTATCTGTTAAGAATTAACAAAAAAAATTAATCACTTTCTAATTATTGTTTTTCATACTTAACAGGCACTACTTATAATAATTATTTACAAGGACGGCTATTTATATTAAATAGGTTTGCAATTTGCACCAATTTTTACTTGATCCTTAAAATTTTAATTCATAACCTTTGCGTTTCAGAATTTCTTTTGATCTCGTCGTATGTCAAAAGCCATGAAATAAACATAAATAAATAAACGTAACTATCTAAATCAAGGGGATTAATGTATGTGGAGGAGCTAGGGAAAAAAACTAACTAAATCATTCAAAATACCCAAAAAAGCAAAAATCAACAATGTGGCATCACACAACAAGAACTACATCAAAATTAAATTGTTTTTTATTTAATTCCCGCTCCCGCTTAAGCGCCCGCTCCCGCTCCGCTCGTCGCAGCCCCAACATGCTGACGGGCACAATTAAAGACACACGTCTCACTATATCAATTACAGTGTGACTGCGATACTGAGTAGCGATGTCACCCACTGAGTTCTCATTAACTGGGACAAGCCATTAGTGCTTAGTGATTGTGTAAGGTTTGATACTGTATAGAATAAACAGTCTGTTTTATAGGTACTGAACAAAAAAAAAAACATTAGACGAATTGAGAACTCAATTTTTGAAGTCGGTCAAAACTATAACTAAGCTGTAGCGTATCTTGATGATATCTCTTGTTTGAGGACCACAAAACACAAGGACTTGTTCTGTGTAAAAACTTGAGCAGTCAATAGAGCTCTCCTAATAAATCAGTTCTGCGGGGGAGTCACAACTCTCTTCAATGAGATGAACGACTCAAGGAGGATATATTATCCTTTCATTATTTTTTAAACAAGATAGGCTTACGCTTGACTACAACTCGCCTGATGTTAAGCAACGGTGTAATCTACGATCTAGTGCGCTTGCCTAGAAGAAACATTACCTATATTAGATTACTAATACAAATATAAGATTTGACGAGACATGACTGATGCCAACTCTTGTTATTATTATAATAGTTAGTTGTAATTCTGTATGTTAATAAATAATATATATCTATCTATATATCTAATATTTTTTATCCACAACTAGGTACCGACGTCATTTCCATCAATATGCAAGCTAATAATTCAAATCCTTCATTCTTGCTGTCATCTCGCACATCACAGGCGGCCGCGCGCCGTCACTCCTCTTAATGCTCCTCAATAAAGTTTACAGCATCCGCCGTAAATCTGGCTCCGGCACAGGTGTCCCTCGTCCGACTGACTGGACAGCCTTTATGGAGTAGGGATGCCTGTTTTGGCCGGATAAATTGGACGGTTTTTTTTGACCGGATCATTGTTGGGAAATGTTTGTCGAAATGCTTAGAGTTTTTATTTACATTGTATAGTCGCCACTTTCTTGAAGTCGATGGAAAAACTGCAATTTACGATACTTTAATAAGATATTTATAAATCATTTCCATATTCAGAACGGACCTTGGTTTGACTGTAATCAGAATGCATGAATGCAAGTCAAGAGCAAACCTTTTTCCTAAAAAGCTTTCATTTCGTATCACATAGATTGTCCATCCGGCATAATATCAATTAGTTACGACACCAACTAAAAAGGATTAAAAACCACAAATAGCGGACATCCTGCGTCCGTATTAGACATTTATTTGTTAGGTGTTGTTAACCGTGAGTTAAACCGTTGTTTAACGATTAGTGGTTCCCACGGTTACAGTTAACTATTGTTTGTTAAGGTGCAGTCTCTCGTGCGATACAAACTGTTGTATAGTGAGACCACAGACTCAAAAAGTACTGTTTTTCCCGAAATTTTCGAAACTACATAACCTATGCTCTTGGTTTTCTAGAGGCGAGATCTTTGTTTACACACCAACATTTGAGATGTAAACCATCAGTCTATCTGATATCGTTTTTGAGTTTAACTATACAACAGTTTGTATAGAAATAGCGACCAGGCGACTGCACCTTACCTAACTATTGTTTGTTTATAAATAGTTGACAGGTGGGAGATGTCTGTGGTAATTAGTGATGGATATAGTGTCAGAGATAAACTAAGTTCTTTACAGGTTTTTAATAGATACCTTATTACTAGTAGATTCCGGCGGCTTTGTTTGCATTATGTCGGTTATTTTTGGCTTGTAATCTGTAACATAGATATATTTATTATATTATTACAGTAAATTGGTCTATATTTTTATCTTCACCAATCTTATGACACGTATATAAATAGACTAACCAGCAACAAGTAAACTACACCTATAAAAGAGGAAGTGGTCTTTTGAAGCGGCTGTCATTTACTGCCAACCACGGGAGAGATAGGCGAGGAGATCATGGACATATTTGTAAGAAAATTTTTGAAAAAATCTGCATTCACAGTTTACTATCTTTTTGAAATTAAAAAAATTATCAATTATGTTTTCATATATAATTTTTGTATCAAATGTACAGATATAAAGATTTTATTTTGCTCAAAAGCTCAGGCTCGTTATTTTTATGTCCAGGTTTTCGGCAGAATCACAATTTAAGCTGTAATTTTTTTGTTGCCTATCTGTAAGCAAACCAGTCACTAGCTCCCCGACTACATATGTCGTGAGTTGTTTAATTTTGATGGAGTATCAAAGCAGGCTGAGTGGCGACCGATGAAGCATCGCGTCGGTTTGATCTCTCTCTCTCAGACACACACATACTTAAATAAGATAGATATAGCATTTAGGACACCACACAATGAGAATAAAACAAAGAGATACAAAGAATATACATACTTTTTATATTGTTAATGTGCTATGTAAAAGTGATAAAAAAATATACCCGCTACAAAAATAACGTCTCGATGCTTAATCATAAATTATGGTAATTTGTAGATGGACAGTCTTTTTCAGCTTGTACTTTTTTCTGTGGTGTAGCAATTTTTTTTAACTAGGCGTGATTTTATTAATAAAAGAGCTTCATTCCACAATGAATTAGCTATTTCAAAATAGAAAGCTACCCTTAAATGATATGCGTACTTTACAGTTTACCTTACATTTTACAACCTAACACTTAATATAAATGGACTAAAAAAACAAATTTACTTTGAAAACCTCAGTTTTTGATACTTATTATAATCTTAGTATATTAATTCAAGACTAATATAGAAGCCGGTACTAAAATACAGCGATGAACGTCCACATGTCATTGGACAGGAGTACTTGAGTAGAAATGTAAACTGCTGTGAAAATAGCAGTCGCGGAATTAAACGCGGGCCGCAGACCGATATCCAATTTGAAGGTCCGAGTTTGGATAGTTGGGCACACAAGTGATACGACATCAATACATACATGTCATATATAATCTATATCATAGTATCTATATTTTCCGAAAACCTTTATCTAATAACTATTTTAATAACACTTAGCATTGCCACCATTAAATATAACTTATTCGCAAGTTATGCCCACATCGACCGTTTTTAAATAGACCCAGTTTCTTATCAACTTGCTATAAATCTGAGCTTAGAGTAAATGCTTTTCAATTTTGAAACGATTTTGTAATATAAATAGAACTATTTTTTACGGTTTTGATATAATTGATCTGTTTAATAAAGCTGTAAGAGGTCGGTGTCTGAACATTGAACATAATTGGAAAAAAATAGTTGAGGGGTCTTCATTGATGCAATAGAACACAATAATCATGTTTCAAAAAAAAAAACTATTTGTCTGTGTGTCTGTTGGTATGTTTGTTCGTTATAGACTCGAAAACGGCTGAACCGATTTGACTACGGTTTTCACTAACATGTTAGTGCAGTTTTAGCTATTTCATTTCGATCGGTTCGTAGATAAAAAAGTTATGTTCATTTTAAACCTTTTTATCTCAAAATAATGCGAGCGAAGCCGCGGGCGTCCACATGTATCTTCAAAACTACTCAACAGATTTCGATGTGTTTTTGACAAGTGTTGTTATGTATTCAGCAGGCATATGTGACCGAGTAAAGCCTGGAGGCAAGCAACAATAATACAAATTGTCCTATATACTTCAATTCAAATTATAACATAGGTAATGTACATAGATACATCTGTATAATGTGCTCTTAATTTTTTATTAGTATTTTTTGTATAAATTGCTAATCTTTGACTTAGTTCCAAGTAACGCTGTATGTTATCAGTTTCGTGGTGGCCAGTACAGCTGGTACAGCGTGTAACGTCAGACAGTGGCAATCAATTCCCGGCTAGAGAGGCGGCAATTAAAATACTTGGCGCGCCGTGACTGGACTATACACACATACGATATGACTGAAATGTACGTATTGGAACATAGTCGGTGCGTCGTTGCAAAATGGAGGTCTGTTTTCTACATTTTTCGGGCAATGTCTGATATGAACTGAGATTTTACGCGTACAAATTAATATTATACTCTCTGATTTAACCGTTGATTGGAACAATACATAACTATTGTGCTTACCATTAATTTTGCACGCACAAAATTAATGCACTCTTTCAACTTAGCGTTGAGTGGAACGAAAGTATAGCTTACCATTAATCTAATCAGCTGTTAATAGTCATAAGTATCTACATTTAGTACCTAAGGCCGATTAGTTTCGGTCACATTAAATATAATTTAAACGTTTCCAAAAAAACGCTATTAAATCTATGTATTCCACGGAAATAGTTAAAAATTCATAACAATTACCGAATTACCATTCAAACTGGTTGTCCAGCAACTTAGTGATTGCTCACACAACCAAATACGTCGTAATAAAAGATTTTATAGACTACCGAGACTAATTGTACATTCATTAATGGAAGAACGGTTACTAGGCCAGCTAATGTGGGATTTGGTCAGCAATACGTTTAGATGAGTAAATGAACTACCTAACTTTAAAAAAAAACACACGAATTGAAGAACTCTTCCTATTTTTAAGTCGGTCAAAAGAATTATCAATATCGGTTAAAAAACGTTTAATCGAAAAAAACTTGTTTCTTTTCTTAACGTAAACAAATTAATAAACATTAGAAATTTGTTAATATGCAATATATTAATTCTTATAATATGTCTGAAAAATCAAATAATAAAGAAAACTATTAAAAATCTTGTTACTTAGTGAAATTAATATGACTTTTTGGTATAATTCATATAGTATGTCATCACTCAGAAGTTACTGGCGAAATGATTGTTTGAGCTTACCAAACACACTCGTCAACCAGAACATACTAGTTTGCTGCCCAATTAAGTCCATTCTAATGTTTCACAGCAATAAAGCTAAGGTCGCTAATGATGTTTTAATATCCTCGACTAGACGTGGAAAGGAAAAGTGGCAGCTTGTTAAGTGACCGTTTTGTAGCAGCTTTATCTACATCTATAGCTACAAATCAGTAGTCACTACAAGGAATTTATATGTATAGTTGTGTTCCATGGAAACTGATATTAAATTAAATGTATGTTTTTTTTTTTACATTATATAGGCTTACGCTTGACTACAACTTGCCTGATGGTAAGCAACGTTATAGTCTACGATGTAGCGCGCTTGCCTAAAAAAAATAATAATAATATAATATATGTTAATAAAAAGTAATACTTATTCTCTATTCTACAGCTGCTTCTCGTATCTACAAATGTTGGTGTACGCAAGGTATGAGAGGAAGAGAATTTAACATACACAAGTGTAGATAGATAGATTAATGCTATATTGGACACACAAATAAAATAAAACATAAAAAAAATGGAATGCCACAAATGGCGGCCTTATCGCTGCAAGCGATCTCTACCAGGCAACCGTAGGATGGAGAGAGGAAATAATAAAAAATACTAAGTAGCATATGAAATTCTGTTACTCTAAACTATTGTTAATTATTTCGGGATAAACAGACTTCCCAATAATATACTTTAAAAATAACCGCCTCCGCAGCCGCCTGCCCTCCTGGGCAGGCTCTGCCCAGTACTGGAGCGCTTCGTAAACGTCGCGTTGTCTCTGGTTAATATAAGCTGAAACACTAAAAAAAATATGTGGCTTATATCTAAGCGCTTTGTCTTAAACGAAGAACAAACAAACCAAAACTTTTCTTTCACTTTTATATTATGTAATTAGTTTTTAATTTACTTATCTGTTTTTATGAGACAGAATTTAAATCAGAACATTAACTAACTTCCGCTTAAAAGCATTCAACACAAAATTGAGCTATTAACGGTTCAATATTAAAAAGCAATTAATTTGATACTCCATCAAATATGCAAATTTTATTATTTTCTTCCATCAAACTTGCTTGATGTTAATCAACGCTGATCGAATTAGATGGTAAAATCTGCAAAATCCGGTTCACATAAATTACCTAATCTCGTTTCAAAATGTATCACGATCAGCCACAGAACTTTATATGAAAGAGAAAAATACAATATGACTACAAACGATTTACTACAGGATTCGAACCTAAGACTTTCGATTAATTTATGCAAGGCAAGGGGTAAGTAAGTAAGGAAAATATTTTTATAGTACCTAAGTTACCATTATATACCATTTTTGTCCTTTCACATTTAGGAAATAAAATAAGCTGTTTGTCAACACTCAAATTGTTCCGAGTATTGTTAAATTACTTCAATTATTCCGCGATTAAATCTAGTCAAAGATCAACCACTAAACCTACAGAAGGCACAACTTAGACACGACTACAATACCTACTCGTCATGAGTTCGCTATAAGCGATTAAGGCGTCGCTCTCTGATTTATTAGCCCCGGGTTTATACAGCCTAAACTACTTGGCCTTCATTTGGGACGATTAACGAGCAAATTTGTCTAGTAAAATAATAGGTATCTAATGGTTAATTAATAACATGCATTATACTTCTATTTTTTACTAAGCAGCAGTCTGTGGAATTGTGCTGCCACTGTCACACATTTAGATAGTTAACTACTTTAAAAAAGCAAAATTCAACTTCACTCGTTTCCGTATCCGCTCCACTCGGCTCACCACGTGGGAACGCGCCTGCAACTCGCCATTACGTGATTTTGTGTCGCCGCTGTCGCACGCCTTAAACAATTTGTTTAAAAATCTATTTAATTTTAAATATTCTTTACGTGTTGTGTCCACTGATTATTAAAGAACATTGTGAACCGTTTCAAATACCTACAACGTTCAAATTTATAAATTCGAAATGTGTTAATAACAAAAAAATAAATCAAACAAAAATAACGGTTATTTAACGTTGTTAAATCATTTAACCAAACATTACGACAAAACCAGTGAATATTAATTGCTTTTGTGAGACCAGGTTACTGGAATTCTGTCTATGACGGAATTTTATGGATAAATTATCTTTGGTGAGTGACTTATTTTATTAACATACGATCTTATTTTTGAACTACCCTCGAATTTATGATAATGGTAGTTTGTTTTTACTTGATTGTAATAACTACTCAAGAAAAAGTACAAAAGGTGGGTACCTTTTGTACTTTTTCTTAAAAAATTTGCCCTTTATAAGACTTTAATACTACATGTAACAAAATAATGTACATATAAGATTTAATTGTTTTCTATCATTATTCACAACGATTCTCAATTTAACTGCTCAGATCAACCTAAACGGTTTATTATTCGATCGTAACTTTTTATATGATGATGCTATGCGTTTTACTTGAGTTAAAACAAAATATAAGTACAATACTATGTAAAAAACTGGTTAATTTCGGTGTCTAGACATTTTAAACTCTGTCGCCTCTGTACATCGGTACACAGAAGTGACAATAAAAACAGTAGTGACAAGCTAATAATGATCTACCTGACATGCCTAACTGATCACCCGGCGCGTTCAAATACTAGGCTACCGTATCGACATAGTACTTGTGAAGGACTGGGCTTCGATGTCTGTCGGTCAAAAAGGTCACATTTGTGTTTTTGCATGTTGAGAGGCGTAGAATGAGAAAAACAAAAAAAAATACAAATTATGATCTTACAAACAAGAAATAGGTAAGTAATTCGAATTTAAAACAAGTAACTTAACAGTTATTACTTCTATCGATTCCTCGTACTGAATGAAACGTGTTAGGTTGTTATAGCTCAATCATTACTACATAGTTTAAAAAACTGAGTCGTTTCCCTATGTATGTCCCTTTGTAATCATGCTTAGATTTTTAAAACTGCAATAGAAAGGTTTACATAATATAGGTGAGAAACACTGATAATTTCGACGTTTTTGGTGTAATCAGCACTATTATGCAAACATACAGCTAAAATAATTATAATTTTATTTTAATGTAATTTTAATTCTTAAGATTTTTTTTACTTAAAATTGTATTAATGTTTGACGAGACATGATTGATGCCAACTCTTATTATTATTGTAATAAGTTTGTTGTAATTCTTGTATGTTAATAAATGATATCTATCTATATAATGTGTTTCGCTCAAACCAGTCAATAACTATTCTACGTCGATCCTCAAGCAACAGAAGTATACAATGAGCTATTACGGTGTCAACTCGTGATTTACAAGCAGATGGTTTAATTGCCGCCATTACGGGCTAGTGTTTGTCGCCGATGCCGATGTTTGTACGTTTGTTTAACCTTTTGGATAGTTATCTGTCGATATATCAATATGTGTGTGCTTTGTATTTGTGCGGAAGTAACTTTGACATGATGAAAGTTTTACACGTCTAGAAATTAGGTAATTACAGTATCTATAATAAAGTACCTACAGATATACATACATTGTACATAATATATTAATGTTTTAATTTAGGTCTATTTTATGGCACTTGTAATTAATTTTCATATGACTCGAAAAGTTTGGACTGCGCATAACTTAATGTAAATCCTTTCCGATATAAAACGGGTGAATCAACGGGGCAAAAGTTGTGTTAGTCAATAAAAAACTTTATAAAACACTTCACTTGACACCCTTTGCCAAACGCTATTTTCACCCACGAAAATTACAGAAAATCATACCTCTTCGTTTATCTGCGGCTTGAGTTGGATTTACAACATCTGCTTGTCTAATTAAGAGATCCCACCTGCGAGTGAGCGATGGAAGAATCATTAACAGCGCCAACTCATGGTGATTTATACCAACATTAACTTCGATTGGTGCCTTTTAAATAGATGGCTGAGGTGGAAATTGGTAACTAAGGACGTTATATTTGACCTGGAGAGAAAAATAGGTAATGGGGTAGGTTTAGGTGTAGGTATTATAATTAATTGTGCTGTGTGGGTAAGTGCTTATCTATGAAGTTATTATACAGCAACTTAACAAAATTAAGTCCAACACTATGAAAACCTGACAACTTCACTACACGCTTTGACAAAAAATACTTTCACTCAATAGAAGTAGGTATTATGCTGAATGCTCTAAATAAAACAAGCGTGTGATGGTTAGTTACTGGATCCATGTCGGACATATTTATTTAAAGGATACCTACTTACATAGTTTCTGTGACCACAGTCTGGTAATGAACGCAAGGACGCAAGGCCAGTTGTTAGAGGGGGCTCTTAGAAATTTGCAGATAAATACCAGATTTTCCATCCATAAACGTTTTTGCATTGAGCAGAAATGTTCAGAAATGATCCTAAATAGTTCTGTAATGTATGACCTAACTGATCAACATACAAACAAACAAAATAATTCGGAACATGAAATTCCCAATAAGTTGCAATAAGTTTTATAAAACCATTGAGATATTACTACTACGTATATACTCGTAGTTCAATGTATAAAACACTATTTTACTTTATTTAAATGTTTCAACAAACGCGGTTCTCTTTTCTTCCAAATTCCATCAAATTAACCAAAAAACGTATAAAAACTGTGCAATAAATACAGCACAAAAAACTTTGCTATAAGATTATTTAATACTTTTAACAAACCATTCTCCTTCTTTCCAGATCCTACCAAGCTAATCAAACGCAAGAAGTCCACGGAGGACGTGCGCTCGCCCCTCGGCGGGGAGGGCTCCTTAACCAGCGAGGAGGGGGAGGAGCCCGGCGCCAGGAGGAAGAAGGCTCGCACCACCTTCACGGGGAGACAGATCTTCGAGCTGGAGAAGCTGTTCGAAGTCAAGAAGTACCTCAGCTCCGGGGAGAGAGCTGATATGGCCAAGCTGCTTAATGTTACTGAGACGCAGGTGAGGACATTATGAAAAAAATTATATGCAGTTTAACCTCAAAACTTTTTATATAAATAAGTGTGTATAAGGCAATCTGCCTGACGTTGAATAGTCGTCGTCGTCGTCACCGTCGCAAGTGATCATTGTATTGGTGAATAAACGAATAACGTGGTGACGAAAATGCCGTTTAACCTCAATATGTTTGGTAAGTAAAAAGTCAAAAAAAAAAATACCAACATAAATAGCTATTTGACTAAACGACAGTTCGATTTCATCCACAAACGTTTATCTGAAAAACACTACATTATTTCCTTCCCCACATGTCCAATCATTAGACTGGCGACACCAGCTTACCATAATTAATCTTCAAATAATCTATTAGCGACGAAAACGTAAAGTTTTTGAGTGAAACCTCACACACAGGGCGCGCCCACCGGACTACAGCTGGGAATTATAATTAATGGTTATGGGGCAAAAAGGTTTATTTACAGATTGAAATGTCGTGTTAATGGTTTTAATGGAACTTAATGATAAGATGAGTCTGTCGCAAGATTGGCTAACCCCGTAGCAATAATATCTAGTACAAAAACTATGCAAACTCCGACTTATTACAGTGTACGCGGTTTAAATATTAGTCCAGGACTTTGAAAATAAAAAGTCGGTTCTTGTTGTTCAAAAATCACATACTTACAAACAATCAAATGTCAACTACAAATGGGACGTTGATTTATCATTGGTTACATAACAATCCAGTTCCAGTATTCCAGTAGACAAAAAATATTTTTCAAAGTTCAGGACTAATAGATAAACCACGTTTTGTAATAAGGCCCAATGAAAGTGAAAGTGTTTCAGACAAATAATGTCATGTACTCAATTTAAACCCAGATTAATACTGTAAAATAGAATACGCTGAATACTCTAAAATATGTGCTAAAATCTGGACACACCATACTTGTTTTTAAATATTTTTTACCTTATGCTTCTAAATTTATATTTTATCTCTAGTGTCAAGACACCATAGCGTAGTCACTAGCATGCATCGATATGTTTAAATAAACCCATTGAATATCACATCAAAACAAACCAAGCAAAACTTTTAGTATTTCCCCAAACATGACTATTTCGTCGAAAACAAAATGTCATCCAAAAGCAACATTATCATAACGACTTCTGAAAAATGTTTTTTTGTTCACAAATGGAACTCCTTCCACAAACATTCATCAAGCGCTTCTGTGGAAATAGTAATCGACCTTTTTGAGAAGATAGCTCATGTTCATTTTATTTGTAGTTTACTAATCCTTTCGGTTATTTATAAATTATTTGTAGATTTGAAGGTATAATCAAAATAATTAAATATTGCCAATTGAAATTTTAAGCTGTGCTTTGCTCGAGCTATCGTTCATTAGCACAGAATACGAGTACATAATACAATCATAAGGTTAAAACACTGAAACCAAGCAATTTTTGTCTGCTTTCGCTATGGCACTTACAGTAATTGCAATCTTATTTCTTGGTTTTCAACCTTGAACGTTAGAAGAAATATGTTTAAATTCTCGTCAAATGAGCTTTGTGTTTATTAATTTACATAGAATCTGATTTCATCATAACTGACAACTCATTTTTTTACGAAGCATAGTTCCTTTTTTCACATTTTCAACTCCTACAGAAGTATATTATATACTAATACTCCATTTTATTATTAAAAAAATCCACCCTTCTATAAGAGCGTACACGGTGTGAAGTTCGACATCGGAACAAATCACTTAATGTGCGTTTCGTTCTACGAAGTCTAAATTAAACGGTCGCCTGTAACGCACCATGGAGGTGATTCTTCATATTGGGGCCGGAAGGGACAGGCGGGAGCGGGGAATGGATATTTTTAATTGTTTTTTGTGGTAGTACCTATTGATAGGCTGCGTTGCGAGAACAGATACAGATACCTGCTTCAAATTAGGGATACTGTGTTTGTAAGTAGCATGCCTGTGCTGAAATGGAACTGGGTCTACAACAAGGCTATAATAATATACCTATACCTACATATAATAGGCGTCCGAGTTTTATACAATATCATTGGTTAAACTGTGGAATACGTAAATAAACCCATACTTAGTTTAAAATAACATTATAATACATACTTATTAGTATATTTTCGGTCAGATACGCGTCACTTATCTCGGTGCATAAACAGTTGCGCAACTACAAAATAAATGCAATCTCTCATTTCAATTGGTTTTAGATACTTACAATCACCATCACCTCTTCAGATCCATATATTTAGTTTAGAAATAATAGTCATACAGCCAACAGGGGAATTTATTACTTTATGAATATGATCTCCATCATCCTTTGACTTGTGCCACCCATTAACCACTAAGAGATAATTATATACCATCCAAGGTGGCAGGAGTCAGCCTCCCCCCCCCCCCCCCCGCGAGGGGGTGAGGTGACACATATGGTGTTAGTAATTAAACCATGATCCCATGGTGCTGACTGATTGGGAGCTATGGGGCTTGGGTAAAGAGTGATGGGTATTTATAGTTTACTGTATGGGAGATGTTTTTTTGGGACAAAGATCTAAGTAGTTGGTAATCTTAAGCCTTACCTAAGGCTTACCTAAGGCGATAAGGCCGCCCAATGTGCATTAAAATAGTTTTTAAATTTCTTTCATCATGTAGTTTTTTGGTGTGCATTAAAGAAATATATTATCTTATCTTAATCTTTTTTTAGTATTTTATTGAGCAATTGATAAAATTAGTGTCGATTTTATTTACTTTTCGTTTAGTGATATTAAGCTTCATGAAATGGATCTGTGGTTAATGGAGAGTCAAAAGCCAACAGCATCAATTTCCGAAGAATTTGTATCTATAAAAACTAATACGTTTTGTTTGTCAAGAGAAGTGAGCTATTATTATATCTACATACCTAAATAGTACAGAAAACTTTTCTGCTTTCCATTATATTCTAAACGCTCCTCAACAGTGCCAATATCTCATTTCAAATTAAACCATCAATACCCAACCTCCACAAAACCAATAAAGCCACATTTGAGGCCATAAAGTTCACTTTTTTATCCTACATCCCTAACCTAATCCACGCATCCAAATATAAACAAATATTATTTTATAACCTCACTAATTGACGGCCATCATCGTCCCAAGCGACCTGCTCACTTGTCACGCTAATTTGAAATTTATAGCATTAGTGATAAAGTTTAATTTCGTATGTATTTTGTGGATATTGATCTGTGATATTCCCTCAGGATTGATGTACAGGGTGTAATTTAGTTGGCGGTTATTTTTGGTTGAATTCGCGAGTCTGTTTGTATAGCTAAGTGAATTAAGTGGTTCCACTGTGATGTGTTTTTCGTGTTTGAGTTTGGAAATACATATATTGGTAGTTGTTACGGTGTGTAATGTAAATGTTGTTTGTCAATGTATTTTTAAGAAACACAAAATTATTATGAACCGTTATAGTTATGGTAACGTTTAATGGAACGTAAAATGTGTTTTAAGTTTTAGAAAAATATTTTGGGGCTGCTTTAATTTAATGTATTGGTATTTGACACAGAAGTATAAGGTTTACTTACACTATTAGTATATTTTTTTTTTTTTACGTGGGATAGGTTTACATTTGACTACAGCCTGCCTGATGTTAAGCATTGCTGCAGCCTAGGGTGTAACACGTAACGTGTATCTTAAACTTATGTATAAAATAACGGATAAGATTTTTTTTAGTAAAGATTACAAAATCAGACAAATAATAGGCGAAAGCAGTCTCTAAAATAAAATCTCTTAATACATAACTAAAATACTCCTGTTCTCTTTGCGTTTATGTAACAATAATGCTATTTTATTCACTCTAATTTTGTAAAATTTAAAATAAATTAAACGACGTCTCCACGTACATAGTATCACGCACCCTGTATAATGTCACTCTCACCATATGTCATCTGTTAGAGCACGTTTTTGTGCCCCCCGCCCGTTCTGCGTGACACCACTTAACTGAGTCTCTAATGATGGCGGACACAGACAAAATTATAATAGACACTGAATTTCTATCCACTAACTAAACTAATAAAAACTTTTCGTCAATACCATACGAATATGTTCTGCGCAGATCATTCAGCATTCAGTGCTATGACGCACCAATGAAAAGAACATATTTTCATCCTAAATAATGACGCAAACTTTAGTTACTAATTGTGTAAAATGAAAACAAAATAAACACTACGCTGACTGTTCATGTTTCGTTGAATAAATGAATATCAAAATACACTACACAAGTCAAGATATTTGGCTTAGCCGTTTATCACGAACGACTGTGCATAATGTTTAATATAATATTTAACTGTGAGCTGCTGAAAAATGTTACATATTTATTAGTAGACGCTGGCGGCCTCGCTCGCATTATTTTGAAATAAAAAGCCTATGACACTTCTAAGAGCTCGTAATACCCACATACCAAAAATCATGACGATCCGCGCAGCCATTTTTGCATTGTTAGTGTTTTGAATCGTGTTCTGTTATAGATTTAAAGTATACCCATTTTTTTTCTAATACCTTCTATATTCAGGCTTTTGATCCTCTTTAGATTTATTAAAGAATAGATGTGGCAACTTTATATAGTTAAAAAAAACGCTCTAATAGGTGTCCATTAAATACAACATCGTTGGCTATAGAATACACTCCGTCCGTACAGTACAGATGCGACAGTTTATTTTACCGTTTCTACCTAATGACTTCACTCACTATTGTATGGGGAAATAATAGCATGGAATAATTGGGCTTTATTTTTGTTGCAGTTTTTATTGCACTTTTCAATATAAATGGTAGTTTTCTGGTGGAGCATTTGTTTTTGTAGCTTTTTTGTTGTGTATGGGAGAGAACTGTGATAATTTTTTTATGAAGTGACTGAATGTATGTATGAAATTGTAACCATATTTTGTGTCAGTATTTCCGTAACGTAGGTACCTACACTTTGATTTTTATTTGATACATAAATAAGCATAAATTGTCGAAGATATTTTTTTATCAAGAATGTCCAAACGTACGACGGATTTAATTGTTATAAGTACATATTTTATTACTCCCAGTATTATTATTAGGTACAATTTAATGTAATTGCACTTATTTTCATACCTTCTTCATTACCTACTTTTAAATCTGAGACTCTGGACTATAATTTATGTATTCTTTGCCGCTGATTCATTAAATCGTTTACCACGTATGCTATGTTTGGTTAGTGTCTATTTCCGTCGGATTCCATCAGAATTGGTCCATCACGGTGGGAGATCAAACGATTTACTTTACATTATTTATATTTATCGCTCTTGACGGCTAATTACAGAGTGTTTGAGGAGTTAATTAGTGCTTTAGGCATGTTTAATTTGTTAATAGATGTAGCGTAAAAGGGAACTCTTATTTATTCGTATTCCTCATGTCTGAGGGTCTTGACTCCCCCTCAGAATTAATTATTCCTTAGGACATACATCGTGATTGAGAGCAATTTTTCCAGGGAGGATTTTGTCTTCGAATTTCTTGATCGTTACAGTTTGTAACCATATTTTCCTTCACCACTAACCCACACAACTTGATGCAGTGCTTGGATCCTTTCGTAGTGCATCAGATTCTAAGCCAGACGTGCTATCACTGAGCCACAATCTCTTCATAATAAAATTGCGTTACTCAGATTTGCAAGCATGAATGAGCTATCATTTTAAGCGCCAATTAAATTAATAAGCAAGCTACGTGGAAGTTTAGGTACATTTAATCCAATTATGTTAATGATATCTATTTCAAGTGCGTAATAATGTGTACCGCTTATATGTGCGGGGGAGGGTAGAGGAGGTGGTGGGGTCGTTTGGAAACGGAATATTTACACAGCAGTGATATTTCACGAACAAAAATTAATTTTTGACTGTGCAACGTGTGTGACTGTGCAAAGTAAGAATAAAATATAATAAAAGCCAGTGAGCTTACATTGTACATATAATATCATTGATAAAAGTCATTTATTGCAACATGAAACCTTAAATTAGACAAAAACAACCAAAAATACAAAATATGAGTAAATTAATAGTTTCATGTCACAACCCGGCATGCTATACTGGATGCAAGCATTCAGCGCTAGTCTTTTGTTGGGACCGGAAGTGAAAACACACAACAAACAAAATTAACTTAATATGCAAAAATTAAAATGTGTAGGTACCTATGGACGGAGTTTTCTGTTCGCTAGATCGATGTTCTTAATTTAACGTTTTTGCGATAATAAATCCAAAGTAAACTGTGTTTTTATAGTGTACTTCATTTTATATTCCAGTGGTGCTTCATATCAGCCTAGCTGTGTGAGTCAATAAACGTATGCTGCGCTCGAAGAAAAATAAAATATAGACCTAAATAGAATTAAAAAAAAATAACAAAGTGAAAAAATAAATGATTTGATTTGATTTCATTTGATAAAATCATTTGATTGAATCAGTCATTTGAAATACATAAAAATCAAATAAATTTTAATAATTAATTATAAAATAAATACGTATTCAAACGAGCCGCATGTTACGTTTATGTTGTGATACATAACAGGGCCAGTTTACCGTAAACTGCCTTTTGCAAGTTTAATCACTGTTTAATCGCTGAAATCTGTCCGCTTGGAAAAGGGTCTGTATCTTCATGTTTGTACGAGCATTTAAATGTGGAACAGATATTCATTGGTTGAGATAAATCGAATCTTGAATGTTTTGCGCACAGTTACGTTTGTTTTGAATAAGACTGTTTCTTTTTAATATTTTTAATCATCAAATTATATTTGCGGTCATATGTAATTCGATGATTCACAAAATTTTATCAGTATTTTCGGTTTCTGATACCACTGATTCGTTTTACCACTACCGCAAAAAAAGATACGATGTAGTACAAATCGTTCTAATTAAAAAAACATACCAATTACTCATACAACAGTGACACTAAAAAATAAAACAGCTTCATCATATTATTTTTTCAGTCCCAAACTTCCTTCCAGCTAATTCCACTTCCATACGCGTCGGTAAAGTAAACACGTTAATGTTCGTTCAACTGTCAGAATATGATTTACTCGCCGCCTCGCTGTCTGTTAGTGTGTCACTTTGATTTGTTAGCGTTATCGCTAAGCAGCTGGTTTGCTACGGAGAAACGGGCCTTGATAACATTAATGTAATAAAACCTATTTATAAATTTCGTCGAATGAGTTAAGTGTTTAAGAAAAAACAGATACAACGTTCAAAGTCATATTTATTAGTAAATAAAATTACTAACTTAATATTGATAAGACAGAGAAGTCAACTTTCATTCACAGTTCGAAAGATTACAAAAATTTATATTATTGGATTGTATTTTATTAGATTCTAATCTAATAAAAGACAATCCCATAATAGAAATGACATCCATCTTGAAATTCCCAATTCCAAATTTAAACTTACGAACCTCTAAAAACAAATCATAAACAAGGTCTGTATCACTTCCACCCCTTATTCAAAAAGTATCTATATCTTCATTCTAAGTGAAATTCGGAATCCGAACGGTTGCCACGCGACAATAATTGCCCAAATTCAGACTTGCGAGCAAATAATTTAATACATCAGAAAACTCATTTTAATCGTATTGAAATAAGAGTTATATTTGCGTGAAGAGTTAATGTGATTTATTTGAGTATGTTACATATTTTGCTCGGTTTATTAAACGTGTAGAATTTGTGTGGGATCAAGATGTAGGTATTTGTAAGGTAGTTAATAGACGGTGTGTATTGATCTCATCTCTAGCAGGTAACGGGGAAATGGAATTAATTCTCATTAAATTCTGATGTTTTTAGATGATTTGTATTTGATTTGCATTTAAAACAATTTCAGTTCCTTTCATAACTTATTTGTATGTGATTGATTTTTTTAAAAGATTATTTTATATCCTTTTTATTTTTATTACGGAAAACTAGTTTTTTTATGATACCTATGATATTTTTTTTATTATGAGACATTAATATTCTCTAATTTTAACTACTCCATCAATATTTTATTTCTACCAAAATATGTTCACTTATCTAATCACAAAACTCTAACAGCTTAATAAAATGCTTCTAAAGCCATTACGTAAAATAAAATAAGCCAAGCTATCCGATGACGGATCCATTAATATTGATGGATGTAACATGTCCGTGACAGCCCTAACTTCAAACACGCCGCTCATTAGGGACAACCCTGCGGTCAAGGAATTTTAATAGATTATTTTTGAGCAAAATTATAATAAATGATGACATTGTGAGGTATTTTCATTTTTGTAAGGTACCTATCATTTTGAGTCAAGCAAAAGTCAATCAATGATTTCGTAAGATTTTATACATATATACATAATGTCCTTAGAGTACCAGCATTTTTTTTAGATATGTACACCGATATAATTCTAATTAACTTACATACCTACAGCTAAGAATACAAAATAGTAGAATCTTTTCACTTCATTATCAAAAGTTTGACAGTCAAAGTGAATTGCAAGAAAAGATAATAAAAAAGAAAGTATTTCAAAGTGTAAGTTTTTTTTTTCAAAAACATCACAGGTTGTAAATGTTAACCAGGTACACAGACACAGTGCTAAAGTATAAATTAATTCTTTAAATACACATCTCTCAATATAACATAATATCATATCATCGAGACATCCAATTTAAACTCGAAAGCGTTCAAAATGAGAATAATTCCAAAAAGTATAAAACAGTCCTGTCGAGTTGGCTGTGGCGGCTATTAACCAAACATAATTAATTTATATTATCATCTGCTCGCGTGAATTCACTTAAAAAGAGCGCCGCCGCAAAAAATAAGCTCGTGGTGAAAATATAGGCAGTAGGGCAACTTAGCAGAATAATTTAATTTTCGATAAAATGTTCAACGTATTCTTGATAAGCTGTAATCGGTTTTGTGTGTAAAAAAAGTAGAGACACAGTTTGTATTTCAGCGTATTAAATATTGTTCAGTTTGTAACAGAAAGTAATGCAGTTCCAGTATGATAACAGAAAGTAATGTAGTTCCAGTATGATAACAGAAAGTAATGTAGTTCCAGTATGATAACAGAAAGTAATGTAGTTCCAGTATGATAACAGAAAGTAATGTAGTTCCAGTATGATAACAGAAAGTAATGTAGTTCCAGTATGATAACAGAAAGTAATGTAGTTCCAGTATGATAACAGAAAGTAATGTAGTTCCAGTATGATAACAGAAAGTAATGTAGTTCCAGTATGATAACAGAAAGTAATGTAGTTCCAGTATGATAACAGAAAGTAATGTAGTTCCAGTATGATAACACGATATGAATTGTACTAACAAATTGTTTGTTCAAATAATTAATTATACTCGCACACTTGTCCTACCTGTTTATCTGTTTATCTGTTTACCTTATTACATTAAATTAAGATTTTTGTTCGAAGGCTTATTTATTTTTGACATAACGTGAATATGTCATATAAGTATTTAATAATTAGTCGTATTTTGTGTAGGAAAAAATATCATGCCTTATACCCCTACATGATTTACTGCTACTGCCTGTACCTATCATCCAAGCCATATTTTTAATACTATGTAACATCCTGCATCTAAAGCCCCTTTGATTTAGCCTCTATTATTCCAGCGGTCGGATCTGCTTTATTGTTTTAACTATGTCTTCAACACATGATTTGTGGGGCGGCCATCTTGGATACTTTGTAGTCCCTCTTTTATGGACGAGAAAATATTATTCCAAAAACTTTATTGGTAGTTTCTTTTGGCTATTATTTTATTGAGTGAAAGTGTTGGTTGGTCTGCTTCGGTGCTTCATGGCGTTTTATAAATGTTTGATGGATATTGTTTGATTGGTTCTTTGTTCTTCTTTAATTGTGTTTTAGTATGAAATTATTTAATTGTGGAGTTGGATTTGAACGTCTTAGTGATTTTTCTTCTTAGTTAATTAATATGTGTAAAGATGTCATTTTACAAATACGAAACATATTATGTTATAAAATGGACCTTTGCATCCGAGCCACTTGTAGTACTAAAGTTTTATAATTTGCAGAATCAAAAGACTAATTAGTATTTATTATATCTACCTGGTATTAAATTGTTCTGGGTCTGACATTTCTTCAAATATTAAACAGAGGTTGGGATCAATGGGTGTGATAGTAATAGGCACGGCTTCAATTTAGATGATAATTTATTGTTCTAATTTGATGAATTTCTATTGTAGTTTCAATAGTGACTGCTTTTTTCTGAAGCTATTACCAACACAAGGATCTCATTTATTTGTTTTGTAATGTATTCATAGCAGTAAATGAAAAGGTCCAACTAACTATATTTTCACAATTAAAATGAAACAGAGATTAGTAACATTTATGTAATATAATGATTTTTAATCTAATCCCTAATCGTATCTATCCGATGGGTATTATTGTAATAATTGGTTAAAATATTGATCTTTTTTGTAACCATTACCCTGTACATTTAAGTATGTACCTCATCTCAACTAATAAAAACATAAATAAAATAAAACGCCAAGCAGCCCTAAAGGCCTATAAATAGCGTGAATTCGTTCATTGAATGTCGAATTGACATCATTATACAGCGACCAGTATATCTTGATCCTTCGTATTTGATGAACAAATGTATAATCTTCTTGGTAATATATGTCCATATAGGGTTGGATTGGGTATTGATTAAACTAATTAATGCAAGTTACGTTCGTGATGTTCAGATTTCTCACAAGTTGCACTAGTAGGTACCTAGTAAAGTAATAGTAGTATTACGAAAGAGAAACTTTGTAGGTGTGTAACGCTCAAACGACTAGATTGATTCTAGTCAAATTTGATATAGAGATAGAATGATGTGGTGATTAAACACATAAGATACTCGTATTTTTGATCCCGAATTAACTGGTAAATCCATCGAGCTTCGCTAATCTCTATATATATTGGTCAAAGGGTAACTGGGCTGATTTAACTTAAGAACCTACCAATAATTTCTTTACTCCAACCACGATTCCCTTAACTTGAGGGTCCAAGTTAACAAGCCGCTTGCTTAACCCGTAACAATGGCGTCAACTTGACAGTTTTATTGGAAGGTTTATGACAGCACTCGACGGCGCTTAAACGACTATTCCACTCATTATTGCCGAGAGAGGGGACACACGGGATATTGAGGAAAAGGAATAGAGAGTTTGCTACGAACCAACACTTTACAGTAGGTATACAACTAATTATCAATTAAAACTAATATATGATTACATACCTATTATTACCTATGTTTGACATGCTTTTAATAACAAAGAATTTTATTAAAACTAAATGTTATAAATTTAATTTGACGAGATATTGTAATTTGTGTAGCATATTCTATGATATTAGTACTTATTCATAGGTATAAGTACTAATATCATAGAATAGTTACAACTTTACATTATCAATAAAGATTCTTTATCTTTATCTTTTTTTAATAAGTATAGTTTAATTGTAATAACCGGCTAGCCTTCCGGGAACTATAGTAAAGTGAAAAACGAATATATTTTAGTACGGGCAGGCTGCTTAAAATTCAAATGAGTACGTCAAAACTTTATTATAAAAACTATTTGGGTATACTTTAAATCGACAATAAAACACGTTTCAGCAGTTTTTATAATATTTGTCTGTTTATCTGTTTATCAGTATCTCTGTTTATCTGTTTGTCTATTTATTTAAACGCTCATCACGCAAAAACGGCTGAACGGATCATTATGATTTTTAGTATGTAGGTAGTTAGAGGCCTTAGAAGTGTCATAGGCCATTTTTTATCCTGAAATTATGCGAGCGTAGCTGCAGGTGTCCACCTGTTTTTGATAAAACTCGATAAGAAAATAATAAGGCCCTGTATTAATACGTGGTCGTATGTTATGTACCAAGAATAACATGACAGAACGATTTAACTTATTGCAGCTCTATAAAGTGCATCATTGCTCTATTGCTCCCTCTTTCACTCCCGTTAATAGCTGGGTGTTTTGTCCCTGTCTTTCAGCAATTGGTTTATGATGGTGTGTAAAAGACAAGATTCCAATTGGGGATGTGTTGATACGGTCACTAATTGGGGTTTAACAGATAGATTGGTATAGAATTGTTTGTTTAGTGGAGGTCCCTTGGTTACTAGTTCAATAAATAGAAATATGTACATACTATAAAAATAGTGATTACATAATGAACTTACTAGGTTTTATTAGTAATGAAATCAAGCATATGTATCACTTGTGATATTTTCACCGTAACTGAAGAGATCTGTCCTGGGTGATTTAGCAATTTTCAAGCACATACTGAATTGAAACACAAATAAAACCGTAAATCATAAACTAAATTTCAATCAACCAAAAAAAAATATGCGAATTCATAATCATAAAAATTATTTCGAAATAAATAAAATATAGGCACTATCGAGATCTCTTCCACAAGAACTGCTCCATCCAAGCAAACAGACAAAACAATACTTTATCATCTCATCAAAGCAAGACAACCCTCTCAAATATCCCCATTTATAGACGTTCTGTCCCGCTCTAACACGTACTAGAGTGCGGGTAATTAATCTTCTATCTCACTTTAATGGGGTCGTAAGGTTCGGTAGTTGCTACTGCACTTCTTGGAGTTTGGTTTGTTCTAAACAATATAAGTAGAATCATAATATTGTAATTTAGTGTAAGCAAAGAAAGTTTCAGTCAGAAATTTGCAGTTGTTTTAATAACATCTTATTGTAAGTTTACATGCCTATTGTAACGAGTTTTAAGTCTCTGATACACATATGCTGCATGCTGTGATATATCATAGTACAGTAGATGCTACAGTGTATACTGCACATATGTATACTAATATTATAAAGCTGAAGAGTTTGTTTGTTTGTTTGAACGCACTAATCTCAGGAACTACTGGTGCGAATTAAAAAAAATCTTTTTGTGTTGAATAGACCATTTATCGAGGAAGGCTTTAGGCTATATAACATCACGCTGCTACTAATAGGAGCGAAGAAACAATGGAAAATGTGGAAAAAACGGGGAAAATTATTCATTTTTGAGGGCTTCCGTTGCGTGCGCTGCGAAAATGGTACAAGAAATCAAAAAAATGTGTATGAAAGAATTATTCCTCTTGAAATGATCTAACAAAATGTCCGGAACAGTATATGTCTATCTTTTGAGGTTAACTCACTTAAACCGTTTTTATGGTAATAACTATTCCACGCGGACGAAGTCGCGCGCACCAGCTAGTGTAGTATATGTTTCAACTTTAATTTATTATAATTAGTGATCAATCCGACTATTTCATTCAAACCATATGACCCGTGCCCATATCTAAGTGCACGGTAATGCGTCTTCAAAGACAAACAAAAGCAAAACGATTATTCTCGAAACGTTTTCTGTGTTTTATGCATCTTATTATTCCGTTGAAAATAAAAACTGTAACTTTCTACACAAATTAATTACATTAGTACACTGATATTATATAGTCCCTCCATTATCCCCGTGTAAAGCACCCCCATAACTCTCGTCCCGTGTATCCCCAGTATCCCCACCTGATGAGAAGCAATAATTATGGAATAAGTCTCGTCATGTTGCGTGGCTTATCACGACCAGCGCCAACCTCCCCTTGCTGACTTTGACAATTGCTGTAAAATATAGCGGTTTGTATTTGGAAATATCAAGTGGTTTCGTAATATTTTTTGACGATTGCTGAAAAAATAAAGCAATTAACTGTCATTTTTTGTCACCGATTTTGTAGGCAATTTAAGTTGTTTATGTTTGGTGACTATTTTTGTGGTTTACAAAGAAGGTTATCGAGTAAAACCATATTCATATATATGTATATATTCTAATATCTTGTTGTCAACTTGTACGTTGCATATATCGGTAGATTTTAGTTTACGGAACGGAATAAATAATAACGAATTAAAAAATATGTTTATGTATACGTTAGTATGTTAATTTGTCCGACTCTAAAGTACTTTTTAACTTTACAACAAAAGTCATTTCGTACGTGGCTTATCATAACTTAGCTGGCTGCTATTTGTGCAAATAACAAACGTTTTAAATATTCAAACCTACTTGAAAATAATATAAAAATCTCTTACAATTTTTATATTGTTGGGTTACTCCGGTCTGATACCACAGACTGATCCCAATCTAATTATGAACTATTTAATTCCGTCTTCGGACTATCGTAAACTATTTCAGTCCGATCCCAACAAACATTATAAAAAAATCTCTTCATCAACTATTATTCTCTACTAATTACATTATTAAAATCATAATCCATTGCCGGGTTTGTCCCAATGTTAGGTATAGCCTCTCTCATAGTATGCCATTGGCTTCGATCTATAGCCAGGTTTGACCTACAACAGACGTTCTTAAATACTAATATACTAATTCAGATTACCAAGTTACCATGTTATGTAACAAGTTATTGAAGGTACATTAAGCCGTGAAACGACTAATCCGCCGCGATGGTTATAATTGTTTCCCGTAATACCTACTTCTATGCCGAATACACTTGACAGTTATGCGAGTAGGTGGAAAACTGGGCTCAGGGTTGCACCCTATAAAACTGTATTGTATTTATTTGTTCTGTTTTCTGTACTTTTTACATTGACAGGAAACACGTATTGTGTAGTTTTTGTATGTTCTGTTAGATATGTAGACCTACTTTGTAAAAAAAATGGGTGGTATCTTCACAGATTAGTTATTCTTGACCTTTACTTTTTTTGTCCAAAATGTTAGCTTGTATTTTGCTCAAGTAATATTGAAATTTATCTATTCAGTAAAGCAATGCAAACAGCATTTTAGACAAACTTTTTGCATAAATTTTAGTGTAACATTTTGTAAAGATTTTCTTCCCCAATAATATTATTTTCCTCGGCAGCCCTAAGTAGCAGGGTGTGTTGTGTAATTAACCTTTGTCAAGAGTATGACACGGGGCGCGTGTGTGTGTGTACTGTGTGTTTATATGTATTTGTGTGTGTGTGTGGTGCTTGGAAGACTTGAATTGTGTTGCGATTTGATTTTATATCAGGTTTGTTTGAATAACGGACTCCTATAATATTGTGGAGTAAACTTTAAATGTACATCACTCACTACCTACTATTGTCTACAATATAGAGTTTTGCTTTATGTTCGGACACAAAACTTAACAAATACACGTTGACATTATATCTTACAAGTTTACTTTTCACCTAACAAGCAAGTAATGAATAATAGCCATTTAAAGAAGTAAAACGCACTTTTTTAATTTACTTTTACAGAGTATGTTATGCATAAACATCTAAACACTTTTCATGCAAGACAAGCCACGCTCGCTTACAACAGTTACAACCCGCCAAATACTACAACGTGGCAGTCTACGGTCCCCCGTTTATAAATTCCTCACATTTTCTTCCACTCCTATACAGTGAATATCTCGAGTCGGTCGCATCCCTCGGGACCATACAGTATAGTAAGTGAGGCAGTTTGTGTATGTGTCATACCACGGGATGGAGATCGATATTACCGGGAATAGATGTGGGAATCACACTACTTACTTGTAATACTTATTTTTGTTTATTTACTCGTTAGTTTGTAAAGCTGACACAAAGTCTTAAGACGGAATTAGGAAATAATTAAAGGCCCTCAGGGCGGCTTGATAAACTCTCGACACCAGAATTGGCTCATTCGATAAGAAGTAGTAAGTAATAATTTTTAATAAGGAAATAGTGCTCATAAAAATATAAAATATTACGTCTGTTTTAGTTCAAAATCTTCGTTAATAATATTAATTCGTCTCTAATACATATAGTAAGTATAGATTTCTGTTGTATTACTAGCCCTGTTAAAATATAGTTGAGTTGTTTTAATAAAATTTCTGTCGTAGCTGTCTGACCTTCGTAGCTCCGTAGCAAAGTACATCAAAATAATAATGAAAAAACTATTTTTACTGACAGAAATTATGTTTTGTATAAGTGCTTGACCCTCGTCCACTCTACGTATGTTGGTATATAAAAAATTTGGTTTCCAACCCAGGCAGTTTTCGTTATGCAATCATAAAACTGTTGTAACTCATAGTAGTATCCAAGATCCGTTGCAATGTTATGTCAGGCAGTAAAGCAGGACAAATACAGCCTCTATCGCTTCAAGCTGAATAATCGCTCTACTCCTGTATAACCTATACATTTGTTAAGGGGTAGGTTTGTGTAGGGTGATTAGTTGATTAACTCATAGATGGCGCTGCTTGGATTGTTCCGGATTCAAATATGGTCTTACATACACTGGGTGCTCTGCTTAGCAGTGCATAGATGTTGAGTGTGAATATTTAGTGTCCATACTGCTATAAATAAAATAAATAAATCTAAGCCGAGACGATTAAGATAAAATAATTCAACAAAATGGTAACTCAAACATTCGTGTCCCAACTGTTATTTAAGTCTCGTGAAGGCAATTTTAACTCCACTTAAAATTTCGCATGGAAAACCGCAAACAAATCTGATTTCCTTTACATTAAGCTTTAATTTTATCCAGCTCTCATACGCTAAAGACTCGAATATCCTTTGATATAAACTGCACCATAAATAAACAAGATATATCCCACAAATAGAGGTAAAACAAACCAACAAAACTCAGACGAGCTTCTCCTTAACCGTTTTCAAATCCGTCCATATTATTGTCGCATACCTCATCCGAAGCGAAGCACTTTGATCTCGATTCATTCCAACATGCACTTTATCACAATGACATACGATCTATTATCGTGTTTGATCATTATTCTTAGCTCGATTTACGTCACAGTTAATGTAAAGGGAACTGTAATGCTTTGTGATAGAGATCATATTTTTGCGGGTAGTTTGATTTTATTGAACTTGATAGTGCAATGCAAACTGATTCTTATTCTATTTGAAATTAGGTTGGTTTTAGTAGTGTTCTGGTACCCGGCTGTGTTTGACATGAGCATAATTGCCGCGAAATGGTTAGCTTGTTCGCAAACCGTTGTCGTTGACGTTATTCCGGTTTTGTATCGGTAATGTTTTATTTTCTATGGAAATTGATTCGTGATTGAGAGGGGATCTTTGATCTGAGACTTTGTGATGGCGATAATTATGGGGTTTGAGCTATTGAGAAATACAGGGTTAACTTTAATGCTAGATAATACAATTTTTTCAGCACGGTTTGTTTTCGGCCTCGTAAAGAGTTTTTCTGCATTCCGTTTCTGTTTTTTTAAAGCAATATTGTTATGTGTACATTAATACAAATGTGTTGCACCAAATAGAGTTTCAACACTAAAATATAACAGCGTCATTTAAGTGAGGGCTAACTTTCTACTATCCATTACCTACTTGTCTGATGTCTTGTCTGATCATTCGGCATTATAAAAAACCCTTTTAGCACAAATTATACCAATTAATTAACTTTTCAGTCACTAAGCTCTACTAAACCAGCCTGTCTCCGCTAATCATCTATTTCCTTGCTATCTGGTTACCTCGAGTGATGTTTCGCCGACACTTTGGCCGACAGTTCGTCGGCGGATACACGCCGCGGCGGTGTCGGTCTAAAGTGGCGGCCAATCAGTACACTTTAGATCTTATGCTGGATTTGAATCAGTTATTTTATTAATTCTGAGAATTAGAGAAGCTAGTTCACAAGTGGAGACCAACTTCATCTTATGTGCTGGACAAGAGGCCTATGCTCAGCGGAATAAAGATACAGGCTGCATAGCTGATGATGCTGAATCTTAGCTATTCAAAACAACAGAATAGGTTTTATGTCTCACAATACACAAAGACAAACGCGTTAAACCTAAAAAGGTCTTGTCAAATGGTCAAAATACAATACACCTGATTAAGGTTATCCGCTTAACTGTTATTGTATCATATTCATGTAAAATATAACTTTATTTACAATAATAAAATATAAAAACAAGGGAAGAAAAACTAAACATACCTACTACTTACTTCTAACTACTACAAAAAGGGGCACTTAGAAAATCTTTAGAAAAGCCTAAAGATAATCTAAGTGCTCCAGCCCACTACCAGAGGGCAGCGTGCCCAGCATACTGGCCGCATTACCACGCTGGATGGCAATGCTGAAAAAAATGAAAAATAAAAAAAAAACATGTTAAATTAAAACTGTATTAGAAGTATCTTCGACTGATTGATTGGAAGCTGAGATCAAATTGACATTAGATTAAATTAGATACGAACCTGCTCTTCTAACAAAATCTATTTTTCTCTTAAAAATATCTTGAAAAAGAAAGAAAACACCAATTCAAATGTCTTAAATAACACATGGAAGCCATGTTTAGTTGTACAACACACAAATACTGGAAATATTTACGAGACAGGCGATAAGTCCGTCCTTCTCAGAACTTGCTCTCATCCATAAAAAGTCGTTCACAGAATTCTTTTCACAAATCCCAGTTTTCACAACAACTTTACAGAATCGTAGTTTTCACAACAAACATTGAGTTGAATAGATTATATCAGAGGGATAACTTAAGACTGATCTTTAGTCTGAAACGTTTTTCAGTATGCTGTTTAATTATGTCTTTAATCTATGATTTTAGAATATAGAGTCAGAATATTTTAAAATTAGATACATAGTAACAAAATATAAGGCCATAGTTAAAACTGACATTCGGACCCTACAATTAAATTAATCATCCAAAAATGGTTCCAGACGTATCTAAAGCTTATTTTCGGCCACTCATCCTAGATCCTACCATGACTATACAACCGTTACCTTATCTTGATTATCAATCAACTGCAAATTAACAGAATTAGTACAAAACAGTGTCAGTCAAAGCTATTTTAGCTTACGATTGCTACTCTTAATCATGTGCTAAATAGCCTAGAACGATTATATCTTTGTCAGACCAATTACTAGCTGTCAGACAGACAATATGTCATTCTGTCAGAACAGACTATTTAACTAACAAGATACAGAAACTCTCAGAACGAATAACAACTACTTACAGAGAAAGTCTGTGAGTACATTATTTTAGTCTTTATCTTTATCACAATCAAACGGATAAAAGTATTGGGACGAAAATAATTTGCAGATAAATTAAAATTTAGATTATTAATAGCCATGTTTTATCTTAATTAACGCGGTAACAACGTCGAGTGCAATTTTTCGTTGGTACCTATAAATTATAATCGATAAGTAAATGCTAATTATACATTTCATTGAACTAATAATGTCGAGAATAAATAAAAGATTATATAGGTATTCACACACCTATAATATAGTTGGTATTGTTGATAATGATATGTGCAATCACATTATGACTTTGTTTTATAATATGCTAAGTCAGTGCATATAATTAACCATTTTATCTGTATAATCAAAATGTACTCATAAATGTACAGATAGTATGCAGGTATAAGAAATATAGCTTACGATAACGTTGATACTTAATTACAAATCAAGGAGTCAAATTAACTTACCCATACGTTTTGAAATTCAGAAACTAGGGCCAATCAAAATCAGCCAACTAAGCTAGCTAGTGAGAGTTCGTGTCTGGCAACTGGCTGCTTAAAGTTAAGCAGCTCAGAGTATAACACTTAAATGGCTGCAACTACTTCAAAAAGATTCCTGTTAACTCTATATTAGTAAACATAACCTTTCAGAACTCTCATAAAAAACTTGAACAAATCATATTACTTAATAAATACTACCTTAAAATAAAGTCTCACTTGCAAAAACAAAACAATTGCCTCTCAACTGTCATCACGATCAGAGGTGCTCAACCCCCTGCGTGCCCCCGAGTCGGGCCGCATTCACAGTACGTGGCGTATCGGCACATCTCAGCGGCCCGCGGCTGGGGACAGATCAATTGCATCGTTAGGATTTAGGGAGGCGAGGGTGTGTGCGCTGGATTTGGGAGTCATTTAATGTTTTATATATACTAATTGGGATTTTACTGTGCAAATTGCCTAACTGTGAATTTTTATAGCAATTATACTTCTACATTTATGGTCAGAACTGTCAAACTAAGGAACTCCTTGCTAGATTCCTTGTTCTTCTTGATCTGTAATTTACATTCTATTTAATCATTAGTTTTAAGACGTGTGCGTTAGATTGCAGGCTGCAACGTTGCTTGACAATACAGAGTTTTAGTAAAACTATATTGCATATAAACAATATTGGTCCTTCAAAAGTTAAAAGCCAACTTTTTATTTTGCACGTGTAATATTTTCTTGTCTTATTTTATGAATAAAGAAGCTTAATTCGAATAGTCCTGACAACTCCCTTATAAAAGGTCGCCCTACCGCTCGAGGATATATTTATGTAGAGGGCTTTTGTTACAAATCTGTCGGCGGGCCGCGGGGCCGGGCGGTTGGGGACCACGGTGATTCCGATTTATTTGAATCATGCTCCAAAATTGCTCAAATAAGAATTTATTATTGGGACTCTCGAATATGGTTTTTTGATGCTGTGTCATAGAATTACGAATAATACTGTTTTCTGATATAATTTTTATTTCAAAATTAAAGATAGACCTCCTATGATATTCCGTTATGGGATTTATACTTCATGCAACTGATTTTGGCAAAGCATTGTACATATTTGTGATTGATATGTATAAGTATACATAATTGTAGTATTTGTTCTCCGAAGCATTCCTTATAATTCACTTCTATCAATCAAACTCACGTATAATATAACCAAAATCCTTTCCAGAAAACATTCATTCTGCTAATAAATCACAAACAACACGCTTATAAAGTTATTTTCAAACAAGCTGACATTTTGAGAGTCCACGCGCCTTGTTAGATGTCATCAAACGTTCAGATAAATAAAACATTAACAAAATGGCGCATTCATCAACTTGTAGACTAATAACGATAATAATTTAATCGCTTACGACGAAATGTGGATTAGGAAATGAAAGGAAAGAACATGTTTTGGAAGAAAGGGTAGCAAGAAATCGTAGTGTGTGGTAATATTTGATGTCGGGAATTAGAATCGTCAGGACTTTGATATGGTTTTATGACAGCTGTAATCTCCAGAAATTACACCAGTTTGAAACTGGGATAAACATGTTAGTATTTTTAGTTTATCTTAATTAGCTTATTTCATCCAATTTCATAATGTACAGTGTTATTTGATTTACCATTTTTTATATACATAGTGCTAGCATATGTTTTACTATCTATGGGTTTTTGCTCGCGTATTAGCTACTCTACAGGTTTTTTTATTACGTACAAGTGTCGTATTATTTTTTGCCAAATGTATAAAGATCTACCATAAATATACCACTTCTTTTCTCCATACAAAGTCGGTTCAGGATGCTAGTCAGTATAAATATCAAAGCGCCCTCTTCAAGTTATATTGCAGAGCACTCGACTCAATCACGGGTTCACGGGCCATTCAGGACATGTCAACCTTTCAGATCATTACTAATTTTATACAAGTGGGGATTTGGTTTATTGTGTTTTTTGAATAAATGAATTACTACAACAATACACTGCCTTTACGCAAGAATAGTAAGCTTAGTTTTGATAATCAACAAAACAAGGTAACTTATACAAATCATTTATAGTAGATACATCTTTCGATTTCGATCTTTTAGATGCAGGATTTTGCAAAATTAAGAAATTCAGTTAATTTTGTCAATCAATTTTTATTTGTATGTAACATATGATTTTAGTAAATGAACTTCCTAAAGTCGTGAAATACCTGGTCCGAATCCGAGCTTAAAAGCTATACGTTAGCTGTAACTTTGTGTATGGGCAGAATTTGTCTCCATTAAAATTGAGTAGCTAAATAATATTTAACCTTATTTCTTGAGCTAAGGGTTTAAAATCAGATAGACCCTTAACAACAGAGTTTTGTTTAGCAAAGGGAAGATTTTTACCCTCGGTCGTGTTTTGTTAATTGGTCTCTTAATATCTATTATTATGGAATTTAAAGTGCTGTGTAAATGAAAGGGGTTTCAAGGATTTCACCATTATTTTTTTTAATTTATTTATTAAGTTGTAGGTTTTAATATTAATAATCTTAGAAATAACGAAAGTAGCAGATTTTGATACGAACACATTGTTATAGCTATGTATATTATGTTATCTATTTTTATACTGAATAGTTAGATATTTGAAAAAAAAAGCGATGATTGCTCTGCATTCCTCGTTAATTTTACAAATCTATGTGCGGTTTTCTTCTGATTAATACAGGGTTAGTTTGGTTAATATAAGAAGCAATTCCGGCAACAAGCTGAAAATTAATAACATAGTTATACAGAGCTGTTAAGTGCTAGATGTCATTTGACCTGAATTACCATATATCCTACCTACATACCAGTTATATTATACATGTTACCATCACAGGTACTAGGTAGCCATACCTATCTACTAAATTATATTAACCTAGTAAACCTACTCGTATTATATCACTTAGCCGGTACATAATAAGATATACTATACAGGCTTATTGCTAACTAACGCAAAACCTTTTCAAAATGGCTTTAATATGACAAGAAACAACTACTGTTGTACGTCTAACTTGGAGTATATCGTGAAGAAAAACTGCTTTTTCATATTTTGTCAGGTGACTTTAATTGTTTTGTATGGAAGAGTTTCTTGTATTTGTAAGAAGTCTTAGTTCCGCTTGCATAATATCTCTTAAACAAACTTAGCTAAATTCGTTTAGGCCTTAAAAAGAAAGCTGTTGGTTTTGAAAGACTAATGACAGCCCTAAAAGCTTACTTATGTGCTTTTTCTGTATGTTTGTCGATCAATCCACCATCATCTTTTTTTTCATGGTTTGCGTTACATGTATAAGTTGGAGATATTGTCAGACAAACACTACCTATCAAAAAAAATGTAGCTAAGTATAATCTAGACTATAGCCCTGTATACCTAAAGCTATATATCTGTCCAATCTGTTGAAACTAATCTCATGTAGCTCCAAATTACCTGTCCACTGTAACTAATGACGGTAATGCCCTGTCACGTGACTTGTGACGTCACCTGTCACGCCGTGACGTCTCGACAGAGAATGTGATAAGACCTTGTATATAACAATACAACATTAGGTAGGTTAATATACATATGTACCTATCTCATTTAATAATCCACTAACAACTAACCTTTGTTTCTAAGAAAGTGAATTGTTGTAATTCTTATTAGAAATGAATGTCGCCATAATGTCTGTCTGTTTTTGATTAATTGCTAGATCTGATACGATTTACGTCTATATTATGGCTTTTACATAAAAGAATGCTCATGGATCGATACATTATACATATGCCTTTCGAACAGGTACATATGTACATAGTATTATGTAGGTATGTCAACCACACGTCAGTCTCATGCATGCGGTCACATTAGCGACATTCGGTAAATACTTGACATAACTTACATACGAATATGTACATACAAATGCCATGCCAACACCTATACATACATATTACATAATGTATTTATATCTGTACACCACTAATCTATATTGGGGCATCACAATCTTAACTTGTATTGTGTGTGTCGCCACAAAGCCTTTTCTGTTTCTATTTTTTTTCTATTTCTACTTACTAGTAAAGTAACACTAAGTTGTATGTATGTATTAATCCACAATAAAAAATAGCTAACGCTTGGTCTTATAATTTCTCTTCAAACCATATTTTTTCCATGTTGATTTTGTCGGTTAAGAGTAAAACAAACCAAAAATTTACAAGTCAAAATACAACAACGCAATGACAAATTTTGGTTTAATAATATTTCGAATTCGAATTAAATAGGTCGATAATTATCGACCTACCTTAATGTAAAAATACTAAGTACTAATTTATTAGAGTGCTTATGAGATTTCACTTTGTGACGTCAATTGCATTGGTATGACACCTTACACGTGTCGAAGCATACTTGCGATTATTTTTTTGTTTTTATTTTACTTTGAGTTGTGATCCTAAAGGTAACACTTCTTATCTATTACTAGCTGTGCCCGCGACTTCGTCCGCGTGGAATAGTTATCATCATAAAAACGGTTCTAGTGAGTTAATCTTAAAAGATACTTAGACATATACTGTTGCAGACATTTTGTTAGACCATTTTAAGAGGAATAATTCTTTCATAAGTACATATTTTTTTGATATATTGAACCGTTTTCGCAGCGCACGCAACGGATGAATAATTTTCCCCATTTTTTCTACATTTTCCATTGTTTCTTCGCTCCTATTAGTTGCAGCGTAATGTTATATAGCCTTAAGCCTTCCTCGATAAATGGTCTATCCAACACAAAAATAACTTTTCTATTCGCACCAGTAGTTCTTGAGATTAGCGCGTTCAAACAACCAAACAAACAAACTCTTCAGCTTTATAATATTAGTATAGATTTTTATCTGTAACACTGAACTTTTGCTTATTACAAATAACTAGTTAGGATTGTTCTGAATTTACAAAACTAAAGAGAAAATACCTAAGATTCTACTATTTTTTGCATATTTTGTTTACACTATAAACAATGTCAACAAAATCATTCCCACAAATACGAATTATAATAAAAAGCCAGGACTAGTAAGACTTCAAACAAAGCTTATGATAATAAAGCTTATTATAGATGAGTTAAAAGCTGAGCTTGCGCCTCCCGCGGAGCTTTCGTCGGAAGTTTCTGTGGAGTCCACAATTAAGCTCTGCTCCCTAATTGTCCCTGAACATGAGGACAGTCATAAAGAAAAGGTTTAAATTTATATTAATTTTTTCGTTAGAACCACTCACCAACCGAGTAAATTACTCGGTTGGTGAAGCGGTGCTGTTCAATATACCGCGGGGTATTCGTTAGTGGTTACCAAACAGATCAACATTTTATTAATAATTTGTTCGAATTACATGTCATACATTATTATTATTAAATTTAAGATACATTCTAAATATGTACTTAACTTATATATATGTACATACTTAATTAGTTTATCATTTCGATTATTCCATTGATTACCAAAGACAAGCAACTAATAACTAGGTCAATTCTTAGATGCATCGCCGCATATATGTTATTCTAGAAAAATCTCATCAATCTGTCGTATCTATCCTCACATTGCGTATCGGTCTTACTGTCCAAGAGAGAAGAAACAAAATACTCCCGCCTTTCTAGTAAATAAAAAACCAATTTGTAAGTGATCAAGCGAACAAAAAGTCAAACCGTGTATTGTTTGCGTTGTCTATTGACTAATGCAAACCTCACTTTTATTCCAAATACAATATCGCACTTAGAATTAAACACTTACAATAATAGCTTTACCCTATTTGATCTTGAAGTTTAAAAGCGTTTTCGTTCACACCTCCATTTAAGGCCTAATTAAAATACCTACAATTATCCCTCGGCGTGTTGTTTGTGAGTGTATTCTGTATGCGATCAATTAAGGCGCGTGTCGCTGCATTTTTATGCAAATACATCAGAGGTGGAGTAGGGCTGGCGGTGGCGGGGATGGAAATATTAATAATGGTTTAGTCATAAAAATCTGTGATGGTGGATATGTGTGGGTATTGTTTTGGTAATTGATTTGGTGTTTGAAACTTATATAATTTTGTGTAAGAAGTATTCTGGTTAAATACTTTTTTTTTCCTGTGGGTCTATATTTTTACTATGCAAGGTTAAAATTACGCCAAAACACAAGTACACACTACTACTACGATACCTAATCTGGTGATTCAGGTAAAGACTGGACACAACTACTTTGAATGAAATTAGGTACAGTAATCGTTTATATTATCATAATCATACCATTATACAAAAAAGTGTAAAAACCCTAAATATTAATTGAACGCAAACAGACAACAGGATTAGAGATAACTCACAGTAAGGAGGATTAGAGATAACCCACAGTAAGGATGATTAGAGATAACCCACAGGAGGATTAGAGATAACTCACAGTAAGGAGGATTAGAGATAACTCACAGTAAGGAGGTTCCCGAGTCTGCCTGTCCGCGATGACAGACAACCTACAGAAGACAAGACTGAAGTCCCGACACCCCCCAGCGCTGAAATTTCATGACGCTGAACCAGTCCCTAAGCTACTAGAAGCCTGGACTTCCGAGTGGGAGTCTCGAGCTCTCCCTATTGACATATTTGAACATAACCCCAAAGTACGGCCCGCTGGCTTTGAGGAGTCTCGACGAGTATGGTGCATGCTGAATCGAATAAGAACTGGAGTAGGGAACTGCGCCCACCTCTGGAATAAATGGAATTGGTGCGAATCACCAGCTTGCCAATGTGGAGCTCCCGAGCAGACTGTCCAGCACGTAGTATTTGACTGTCCTCTAACCAAGTATGACGGACAAATGGAGGATTTTAAAACCTTAACTGCAGATGCGATTGCGTATTTAAAACTATAAATTTATCAAGTAGAGATTTAAAAAAAAATGCCATACGATAAATAAATAACAGTAATCAATTGATTCATTATAAACGTTAATTATCGTATTTTGTTTTCTATTGCAAATAAATGCATTATATTTTGCTTTCAAGCATGACGGTCTCACTTACTTGGTAAAAGACGTCGTTAAAAAAAGAATTAAAAATAACTCGCTACAAAAAAGTGAAAAGTCTATTCTATCCATCAAATGATCAATCTACAGGTATGTAGGTAGGTAGTAGCAACCCTAAGATCTCTGCCGGTGGTCCGCGCCGTGTTCCGTAGGATATCACGGACAGATTGTAATCGATGCGATGTGATACCATCGAACCCTGATTGCGAACTATGTGCGCGAGCGCCGCGCCGCGCGCACGGGGGCTTGCATTGTATTAGAATTTAGTGGGATGGATGGATAGATACTTATTGTACTTATTTTCATCCTTCTTCTAGTGTTTAAATAAGCTAGTTGTTTGGTGTAATGTACGTAGTTAGTAGGAGTGAGTAGGTATCACTACTGGCTACTACATATATTCCTAAAATACGACAAATATTCATCTGACATATTCTAAAATCATAAAATAACACATTTTAAAAACCTATTCGCCGCTGGTATTTTAACGTTCATTTTAGTGTCCGATTGTCACAGTACTCTGCTCTCAGTTCATTTAAGTTTCATCGGCGCTATTTCTCAAGAGGCTAGCATTAGAAACTGTCATTTGACCCCAATACCATGTCAATATCTCTCGACACAAGTTTATAACACTCCTACACCCCGCCTATTGACAACTTGCCAAATTATCTGACCAGCCAATCACACGCCTGCACTAAATCTCGAAGGCCACGCGCCGACCAATCAGGGCGCGGCTAGATGCGCCCGCGCATATTTTCTTTGAGAATGGAGTGTGTAATTGCTTGTTTTGCTTGGCATTGCTGTTTCCTGGCCATTGATGAAACGTATTTATATTTAATGAGCTTCAAATGCGGCTAATTTATGTAACACTAGTAGAGTCTTGCGGTTTCGGACGGTCACTTATTTGATTGCATCAAAAATACTCATGCTTAGCCTAGACTGAGGTTTATGAGATTTAGGTGTTTATTTACTACTAAAAATATTATTACTATAACTTTACTCAAATTTACGTAAGTAGATAAGTCTAGGGTCCGGTGTTTCCAGCATTTATCTTCTAGGCAACCGTGTCCAAAAGTAAATTGCACATCAGGCGAGTTGTAGTCAAGCCATGATCATAGGCCTATTTAGGAAAAAAATAAACAATGAAACAAATTAGTACTATCTTTTAAATCAGTAATCTATTTATGATACTACAGCAGCCTTCAAACTAAACGAGCGGACCAAACCATCTTAATAGTTATTAGTAAATGCTCTCGCATTTAATTTATGGCAGACTCTAAGTTTAATTGGCGCAAAGAGAGCTTGATTTATTTGATGGGATTAATAAAGCTAGTTCTCGAGAAGCGGCCTGCTTTTATTGGTGTTCGTAAATAGCGTCATTGATGTCTGACAGGACGATCTTAGTGATAGCGACATTTTAGTGGGATGTCAGTGGAGGAAGTGATTTTCTTTTGATTTTTCTTGATTTGATTGTGACTTTTTAAAGTTAAGGTTTGTTTTTCAACAATTTTCATTGAGTACCGAAAAACTGATCAAAGTTTTAGTTTTACCGAATAAAATCAATAAAAGTGCGATTCTTTTATTATTGTTTGGGAGTGTGCTAATATAAAATAGCCTTGTTTAGAAGTCTGAGAAATTAATTACTACTGGCTGTTCATTAATGTACGGTATAGGTACACTATCTCCACTTTATGCCAAAATTAATTCAAATTTGTATACGAGTACGTTAGCAGGGAACAATAAAAATACACATTCATGCACAAACATGCACCTTTATAATACAGAGTGTTACTTTAAACATTTCGCAGACCGATTCGACTACAATATAATCTGACATTAAAGCCAGCTATTTAAATTTTATTATTTGTACATTGTCATAATGATAATGCGTTGTATGATGTTTAGTTTTAGTGCAAATAGAACGGCGTACCTGGCAGGGCGCCATCTTTGAGGGACCTCGGTTCGATGTCGGACTGATGTTATGAATTGGTGATCGAAATAGATGAAGTAGATCGAGTGCTTTATGATTTGATTTTATATGTAAATGGTTGGGGAATTAATACATGTGATAAGTATTGTAGTACCATTACTAGTTTGTGAGACAATTCCAGTACAATTTTCAATTTTCTCCATTTCATTGACACAGTGTGACGTGTGAGTGTATCGTGTAGGCAATCTCATAGCAATATGCCTGAATGTGGATGTGTGTACATAAAACCACACAACTCTAGTAAACGTCTATAAATGTCTAGTATTAATGTAGAAAAGCCTATATCACTATTTTACACAGCACTCTGAAGATGAAAGTAAATATTTTTCTTCAAATTCAACGGCTTTGTAAATTTGAACTTTTATAACGAAAATAGATCTACATATTACCATGAACAAAGACATGGATTTATACCGATAGTATCATAAAAAGCTGATAACAAAACTATCCAATTCAAATCTTCTTACCTTTAACCAACAAAATCCCAAGAGCCCAAAAGCATACGTGAATAAAATCATACTTCACTTCCACGTGTGCAAGACACCACGTATCTTGCTGGAACATACTCAGTATGTTTGCGAGTGTGTAATATGAGTGTTATCCCGCGCGCAAACGATATCAAAGCCTGCGAGACGCTAGCTCTGAACGGATGCAGCTGATGCATGAATGAACAGAGCCAGGAGATAGAGGAAATGGATAGGCTAGGCAAATCATTTTAAGGAGTGGAAGAGGCCTAAAACGTCCTTTGTCACTTGACACACAGGTGCATTTAAAAAAAGAAAGCAAGAGTGGCTTCGGCGGAGTACCCGGAGATCTACTCCTTTTCTTTTTTTATAGAGGCTGGCCACCGGGGTGGTTTTAGTGGGTAAAAATACTAAAAAAAACCCACATAACCCGACTACACCCCATTGTGGTCGGGTAACATGCTGAAGATTTCCCCCTCGAAACAAAAAAAGGCTAATAATTTTATTATTTCCATTTTTATACACGGTGCTATCTCTATACAGTACTCAAGTTTCTCTTCCTTAATAATACTCTTTCCTTGACTTGTCAGTTATTTGACAAGTTATAGAATGCTTGCGCTACAATAGAATTTGCTTTCAAATAGAACAGCCGGGACTCACCGCTAGGTGCTTGGCTAAGCCAGACAAAAGTAGTTAACTACGAGTTTGGATTGACGACTAAACCTAGACAATTAAACTTAGAACAAGTATTAGGTATTTAAAAACATTTTTTTTTATTAGGTTCACGTTCAGAAGTAAACATACAGTTTTTATGTATTTTAGGAAACCGCTGAATTTCGGGGAAACTTCAATTCACTAATGATTATGTAACCAATATGGGCAATATCACACAACATTCATATTCATTTATTTTCGGAAAGCCTATTTGCACGTCCAATTAAAATATATAGGTACTAACTTACTACTGTGCGCTGGATCCTGGCCTCCGACACGAAGAGACTCCACTGTGCGCTGGATCCTGGCCTCCGACACGAAGAGACTCCACTCCTCTCGGTTCTGCGCCATCTCCTGCCACTCGGTAGCATGGAGTTGTTGCAGATCCGATAAAAATATATCGCAGCTTTACCATTTTTTAAAGACGGTAAAAAATGTACCTCATCCAGTATTAGTACCTCGTCCCCGAGGGTAGCTCCGTCTTGGCATGCTAGCAGTGCTGGCAGTGCTGGCACTCTACCAATGTATATTTAAACCCTATTAAATAAAACGCCACTTTGCACACACTTGGATAAATTGAGCACTAATGGACTGCTTTATGCTTTATTTCATGGCGGGAATAGATTTGCAGAGTTTTGAGGAAGTGGCCAATGATGATTATTGCTACATACTTTTAAATAGATGAAGACTCTCTTGCACGACGATCTTAATCGTATTTAGCGACAAAAATAGCTTTAGATCTACATGCACAACGATTAAAACAATTTAAAGGCATTTAGTGACAAAATTATTTCACAAAAATTTGCTAAATGTGTTTAAGACTCGTTCTGCCATCAAGCATCATACGTTTATTCGGTTGTATCATAAAATTAAATTCACAGAGTTGCAGGAATAGGAGGATTGTCATCGATAAACTGTCTGTATTGCTTTTCCGTTTTATGTAATAATATTTACTTATTTAAATATATATAAACGGAATTAACCCTTTATCTATACTAATATTATAAAGCTGAAGAGTTTGTTTGTTTGAACGCGCTAATCTCAGGAACTACAGATGCGAATTGAAAAAATCTTTTTGTGTTGAATAGACCATTTATCGAGGAAGGTTTTAGGCTATATAACATCACGTTGCAACTAATAGGAGCGAAGAAAAAATAGAAAATGTGGAAAAAACGGGGAAAATTATTCATCTTTGACGGCTGCCGTTGCGTGCGCTGCGAAAAAGGTTCAAGATATCAAAAAATGTGTATAAAAAAATTATTCCTCTTAAATGATGTAACAAAATGTCCGCAACAGTATATGTCTATCTTTTAAGGTTAACTCACTAGAACCGTTTTTATGGTAATAACTATTCCATGCGGACGAAGTCGCTGGCACAGCTAGTCTTATTATAAAACACCAATAAGCGAACAAGGAAAGGTCCATAGAATACTGGCATATTGTCACATAGAACCAATAATTATCAAAATTAAGCTAAATTAACTAATTAATAGTTTACAAAATGATAATTAACTATCCACCTCCGCGGCGGCGGCCTGTTGAGAACCAATCAGCGAGGCGAGAGCACCACACATTTGAGGTAGATTATACTATCAGCTATACGTTAGTACACCCGACACCCGACAGGGTATAAACTGTAAAGAAACCTAGTTTTACTAACTATAAATGATTATTACTGATATATCTATATAACATTTAGGTAAAATCATAACATAAAGCTATAGAGGGTAAAACACTGTACATAGATGGTATTTGAAAAAATTTTTTTTGGTTATTGCACAAGGTACTTTAAGTCGGCAACAGAACAAACCTCAAAAATTTTTTGAATTTTTGTTTGTCAATTTTGAAATCTTTTTATATCTTTTATCTTTTTATTATTTAAACTCGCATCACGCAAAAACGGCTGAATGGATCATCATGATTTTTGGTATATAGGTAATATAAAAATATATCAAAAAAGGCTACATTTTATTCCGAAATAATGCGAGTGAAGCCGCAGGAGCCGCAGGAGGCTTATATGTACTATGTGTTTAATTTGTATTATATATAGCCAACGTTATACAATACCTACTTATAGCCACACTAATTCACTGCACTGTATTGCAATTCAGTTATTCCGGTGGTGCGCTAACCCTCTGTGACATTGATCTATGGCCGCAACCACTACTGTGATATTTCGTTCAGATATAATAATTAGTTATTCAAATATATTGTGGCTAAGTGGCTGAGATGATTCAATTCTTAATGGTTACATTGTTTCGGTTCGGTATTCGGTTCTTATTGGGTACGCTCCTAATAGTTTATGCTTACTATCAGACAAACTATTGTCGAGTGTAAACCCGTCATATTTAAAAAAAAAACTAGTTTTACCTCGCAACACAACACAAACGGTATTATAAGATTAACCAAACCACTTTTAAATATGTATTTCCGTCGTATAAATCACAATCTTATTATCTTGATTAGTTTCGATTTAATCATCTGAGGTTCTTAGCCGTTGGTGAATTTTCAGGGTTTCAAAAGGCTATAATAATAGACAATAATGACACGATTATTATAAAGAGTACCTATGTTAAGTTTAAATAAAAATAATTATGATTGTGCTCTTATTGTCGAGTCACATTGGTAGGTGACCGCTGGCTATATACCTGTAAATACCTACATATATCGCTCCACTAGCGACGGATTATTATTGATTTGCGCTGCTTGATCTATTTTGCGGTTGTTACTGTGCTATAAGTTGTTAATGTGTTAATTGACTAGTATGGTAAAGTAATGTTTAAATGGAAAATGACAATTTGTTGGTCTCTGTTTGTTCCTCTGTTACTATGAATCTAAATAAGTAATACAATATAAACTATCTTTAATATTTAGATTTCTATGTCAGTAACGCTGTTATGGAACCACCAATAATGAAAAATAATAATTTATTTTATTTATCCAACAATAATGAAAATGAGTTAATTAAAAATGGTTGCTTACACTTTCAAAAAGGTTACGTACACGACAGTTACTAACAGTTAATATAACTTAGAACAGAATTTACTTTACAACCTTATTTACTAGATTATGAAATATCCGAATGCAACCCAAACGACGACACAAATACTGTCGATTCCATTGAATCCATTGAGTTATTACTACTACATATAGAGAAGTCAGCGCGTTGCATGATCTTGCGCCACGTTTTGCGGTAAGCTTTACAGCAAATATCCAGTGAGTATCCAACGCCCGTGGATATATAGTTGTGTTTGGCTCGCATAAATAACAACATCAAATGCCTGGTTGTGTTCTTAAAGACTGCCGTATATACTCCAAAACATCAAAAAAGCGATGGTTTAACATTTCATCGGGAAGTAGACATTAAAACGTTGAAAACTCTTTGATTTAAAGTTTTTCGCAACGTAACAATGCTCACGAGAAACGGGCTGCCGGGCGCTGCCATTTTGCAAATACACGGCGCGTCGTTTTGGTCGCGAGAAAACTGTACTCTGTACGCTTTTAAGCGCTGCATATTTTAATAGTTTGGTTAGACGACATAACTATGTTTTCGCGCTGCAGAGAATTTTAGTTCAATCTCTTTCCAAAATGGAGCAAAGCTTTGGTTCGGGGTGTCTGTTCTATACGCTAGTAATATAGTTCGATGAATGAATCCGTTTGTAGAGGTCGATCACAGTTCGAGTGGAGTAGAGCAGGCACGCAGCTATCCGAATGATCTTTTGATCACTCACTCGGCTTGGGATTCAAACGGTTTCATTGGGGATGGAGTTTGTTGGTCAGCTGGAGTATGGTATGGGCAGCAAGTTAAATGTAACAAATTGTGATATAAAATGTTTGAACGTACTTTTAGAAATTAGTTTATGTGACAGTAAGATTTTTTGTTTGGTGAGCATTCCATAACAATCTATTACAATGATTAAAACTGGGAAAAAGCGTGATTAATATAAACAACAGTCTCTCGCTTTGAAAATATCGTATTCTTTAATGGGATAAAAATAAAAAAGTTCTGGTCTTATCCATAGAGTTCACAACACATTCCAGTTAATATAGTTTATTGTTTTTTTTTTATATTACGGATACAGCAAAAGCAGTTTTAACTGACTAGTTTTTTTCTGAACTAATATTTGTATTTCCAAAGCGATCAATGATTTGCTTACCAATAATTTACTAACATTCAAGAGGAGACAGCTAATTATTTGCTGGCCAGTAATGATCTGCTGATTGGTTATTTGGGATTGTGTATCCATTAGAAATGTACCCAATTGTAGACATAGATGGACGGCAGAGGGTAGTAGGTTTGATCAGTGGTATACAGCATTACAACATTATATTAGATTAGGTTAATTATATTCTATAGGCTATTGTAGATTTGAAGCAGGTATTGTGTAAGCAGGCGTGTATTCAACTCTTGAAATAAAATTGTTTTTTGTTATTATTTGTATTTACGTAAGTCTTTGTAACTATAGGCACATATGTAGGTATATTATTATAACTGCATAGGTTGCAAATGGATGGACCAATTTCGATCCAGTTTCTTTTGAAGAAAAAGGAGGTGAAATAGAAAAAAATAACGTATACTTAGCTATTTTATGAGTTTTTTCTACTTAATCTGGACTGTAAATAGAATAAGCCACGTGTATGATGAAGTTTGATATACCTAAGTAAACAAGATACTAATTGCCAACTTAAACCACACAAGTGAAAGGAAGTTGAGTGTAAGTCAAGTTATTGGCTAAGTTAAAAGCTAATTGATCACAAACGATCACAGTCAACATTAGTAACTTAGTACTCGGATAAAATAGGAACTAAAAAGTTATAAAGAAATATGGTCGATAAGTTTAACAGATATACAAAGTGCTGCTACCAGCTACTTACGAAGGTTTTAGCGTATTTTGTAGTCGTGACGATCTCTGAAAGTGAATGGAACACGAAGCTCAGCATGATTTATTCAAATAAGTTAGTGAGTGGTTAAGTAACCATCAACATGTCTGTTTGTCACAAACTTTTAAAGTCAGGTAATGTTTGCTAAACAATGCATTGTTACATTATAAGGAAAAAAGTTTGAAATGTTCCTCCTCTTTTGGTCGTAGGTATTTTCTCTTTACTGAGGGTCATGACTCCCCCGAATTGGTTTATTTGAGATGTTTTCTTGGCCAAATACAATGTGGTTTAAGGGTAGGTTTTACATATATTTCACACATTCGTGCATAAAAGCAACATTGTAAGAGTAACCTGTTTTTATATACACCTGGCCTATGAATATAAATCTTATCTCATTCTAACCTTTTTCTTATAAACTCATTTGACCTTTTTTAAGCGATAAGCATATCTTTTAGTTAACTAGAAGCTACCAATTTTTTTTCATATCTTTGAAGTCATAATAAACCTCTCCAGAGATTGATATCTTCTTAACAAAATGCCCTCATCTCCTACCAAAGTAATGTCCAATAAATATTGCCTCCAATAAATTACTTCCTAATCCTCTTGACCGCTACAAATCGCATTATCATCTTTGTTCTTTGTCCCTTTCTCTCTTGACAGACTTGTTGTGAGAGTGAAAGAGAGGAGAGATCGAGGCTGGGTCTGGATGAATAATTGTTAGATTAAAGAGACTTACTCATCGGGATCGCTGCCGCGGTAGATACGAGTAGGGATGGGGCACGGTAGTAGTTGGTCAGGTCATATTTTGTATTATAAAACTAGGCCTAGTTACAAATTTAATGCTATTGATAGGTACTAGTGTAATAGATCCGCTAACAAATTAGTGATTATTCAGACAGAAGGTACCTAACTCCAAGCAGAGTAAGCCACTCTAATTGTATAAGGTACCAGTAACTATTAACTATCATTATATGCACTTTCAATTCCTGTTTCTTACCACAATTTTGTAATATTATTTTTCCTTTTTTTACTGAATTGCAATTAACCGCAGTTTACCTGCCTAATAGTAAATTAATTCAATATTACTATAAATATGTAAGCTGTGCGATCTCTTGATAAAATGTAAATATGTAAATTCTATAAGTAGTCAAGATATTACAATTAGGGTATAGAACCGGGAAATCCCGGTACCGAAAATCCCGGGAATTCCGGGAATTCGGGTACTGGCCAAGAACCGGGAAATGCAAAATTATTTCCCGGTACTTTCGGGATTTTCGGTACCAACTTTTTTTGTTTTTAACTCTTTTTTTTCTCATCACACCTTTCTTAAAGCACAATTTAGCGCAACACAAGTGTGTTGAGCGATGTTTTTATAATATTTCAGTAAGAATTAACCATATCGGAAAGTATTTAGTATTTGGATTTACCTTATTTTCACCGTAAACTAAGCCAACAGAGTACAGACTTAAATTACAGAAAAAAGCAATTTAAAAAAACGTCCTACGCTGTGTAGTGCAGGTTAAGGAGATCTACAATAAAACAATAGACTACACTACAATGAAAACCGACCGCGCGGCACTCCGTGGCAGCCATTTTGTTGTCCATCTTTCTTTTGCAACCGTTAGTCGCAGTCCAACAAGTGATGTGATAGTGATAAGGTGTCGGTCGTGGTGTGGTGTTTTATGTCGTGAACTTCTAACACACTGTCTGTTTTTGTATGAAAGAAAACCTGTCTGTTTTTGTTCGACCAAATAGTGAAGAAACGTGTGGTAAAATTGTATCCCTCATCAACCGCACCAACCCACCAATACCCAAAAGCCCTCAAAAAACCGCAGTTGAAAACATAGGAGATCATCAAGAAACAGAGTTGACCATAAGTGAAGAGCTAGAACGTGAGCTACAAAAAGTTATCTCTATTGAGAAGAAAGAATTTAAGACATATGAAGCTGATTTGTCTACTACAGTACGATTTGAAATGGCCCTCTTTGAGAATGGAGGGACCGGAACGAATTTTTTCCTCTACTGGTGTGTTGTGTAATAAAATAAGATCTCGTTTAAGTGATGAAACTTTAGATACACTTGTATTTTTAAGGACATACCTACTACAAAGAACAAAAAGATCTTAAACGAAAATAATGTGATATGGCTAAGAGAGCACAAAAAGAATTGTTTTAGATATTTTTGCTTACAGTAATAGTAATCTATTTAGTAAAAACATGTATGTCTAAAAAATGATCACGTAGGCGTCATCTTACTATTGTTGATTGTTGAGATAATACTTATAGTTTTTTTATTTGTTAAGTTTGATTTTTTAACTATATAAGATTGCAAAATATTATACTTAGGTCGTAGATTTGACACTTTAACATAAAAGATAAAGATATTTATTTGTATTCAGGCAATATGATACAATTTAGGTTAGCTCTGCTATCTACTGTAGTTCACTGTGTTGTAGATCGTCATCGTATTTTTAAAGTCCTTAATTTTTGTTCCATTCATCCATGTAATATTACACATATCACATTAGTGATACTCTGAAGGTCTTTATTTTGAATGTTTGTCATACTTTTGTAACACATTATGATTGAAACACACTTTGTTGTGTTTAATTAGTTTCGTTAAACGAAAAATATTGTTGATTTTAACAGTAGTCATAAATATATATTTGATTTTGCACATAAAATAGTAGTTTTTGTCATTTCCATTTTAAAAAACAGATTTTAGGAACATTTTTATAAAAAAAACAATGTCAGTACCGAAAATCCCGGAAAATCCCGGTGCCATTTTGAGAAATCCCGAAAATCCCGGTTCTTAAAATCGGTACCGGTTCTCGATTCCCTAATTACAATATCTCGATAATCTACCTCCAGCCCTAGCCGTACAAGGCAGCTGTGTCGGCGTGTAGTGATCACTGCACTATTGATTGCCTGGATGTGACATAGTTAGATAGTTACCAACCTATTGGGAATAGCTGTAGCTGCTAATTTACTAGATTATAGCTGAGCTAATACCCTGACTTACACCTAACTGACTAGCTAGCTTCATCATCATCATCCACAGCCAGTTTATTTCCACTGCTGGGTATAGGCCTCTCTCTTGTCACGCCAACAGTGCCGGACCTGAGTAAAGCTAGTTAGCTTTGGATGGTAGGGTTATATCACTATCTGTTTGAACTGGCTTCTGACTTGAAAACAATAGGTTACAAATGAAACTGGTATAAATATTATTCTTTTTACTGAAACGGGTTTGCACTTGGCCATTGTTTGCCTGATAGTAAGCAAAGGCTATGATCTAAGATGGAGCGTGCTTAACCGAAAAGAACCGATTCACTCTTGCTTTGAAGATCGCCGGATTATATTATTATTATATTAAATAGCCTATGTCACTCTCGACTTATGGGAGCCTACTATAATGTATACATATTGCTATACTATCGCCCTATAAATAAAGCATCACTAAAACATCACTTGCCAACCAACAGAAAAACGGATAAACAATTTCGCTTTTTCACAATTTTGAGGCCATTTACCCTATTGACATTTTGACGATCCTTTCTACAGTTAGTATCTGGAAATGTAACCTCAAGGCACACCTACCTAGAAATACCTACTGATATGAGTACATCGGTATTTATCTTATTCCCTAGGCTCTGGTTAGTGGTCCTGTGTTCTGGTATTATTGCTCCGTGCTCATTACACCGGTCGTCATAATTAACGCGATTTGATACGGATATGCGCACAAACGCTACTTTGATGTAGGCAGGGAGATTGTGGGATGGTTTGTTACTAGTGGAATTCCTGTCTATTAATTTTTCAGTCTCACTAGTAACCACTAAGGATGGGATCTCTTTGCCTATAAGATGCTGTACAGCCATACATGACGGTTATTATTAGTTTACATAATACTGCTATTTGAAACTTTCGACAAATTTACTGAACATTTTGCGTCACTAATATGTATAGCTCGATTTCAAAAAAACTGTTGCTGTTTAGTTTTTCACATCATTTGGGTCAATAAAAGCACTGCCCTGTAAAAAACAATAAAAATACATAAACACAGTTTCACATACATTAAGGCTATTAAATAACCAGTGTAATTAAGGCAACAAGACTCGCCTGTTAATAATTTTCACTAGTAGCCACCATGTCCAGTGGTCTCCTCCCCTACATGACAGCTACAATACCCGCAATGCCACAACTCGTGACATTTGACTCGCGCGCCCTCTGTGCGGCGCACAGGGAACTAGGGGGAGGTCACACTTAGCTAGGATTTAGGTAGTTTAGGGTTTAGGTGTGTCAGAAAGATAATCATTAATGGATTGTGAAATGTATAATACTGTCAAATAGATCAGCAGAGTAGTAGATACTATCTTTGAATTACAGTAAAACGCGGCAATAAAAATTCATTAATGCTGTCTCCACCAGCCATTACCTACAATATTTATGTTTAATTGAACAAAAATGATGAATTATAAACTCGCAAGCAAAACGTGTGTGTGTGTGGATTGAATTGAACTTTGACAAATACCGACCACAGAAATATTACCGAATCTTCCAACTTTTTTTAAATAATATTATCGAATACTTGCTTTAGTTTGAATAACTTTTTTTTAACTAGAACGGGTAAGCACTTGACCATAGTTAGCCATTTCATTGTCACACGGCTTTTAAGAACAAAATGCTTATAAAAAATATTTACTGAGATAACTTTCCTAAATGTTCCCATTGTATACCCTCCCTTCGTAAATGCAATCTACTTGCAAACATAATTATTATTGATTGCGCATTAGTGTAAGGGACAGATATACATGTAACTCATGTGTTAGAGAGAGACAGGTATAGTGTAGTGTTGCCAGGTGACTGAGCATTCTGGGACGTATCTTTAGGCTTTTAATGGATATGGCGTTTGTTAATTGGTTTAATTGTAGAGTAATTTAATGAATAATAATTATCAATTTAAAAGAAAACTTCACTTTTTGGCATCCTATAATACAACCCATGTTTCGTTGAAACATAAAAGATGAGGATTTAGATCAACAAGATAAACAGATATATTTCCTTTGATTTCTATTCTGTATCTACTCGTTTATTTATATAAGTATCAAAAATTTAATAAATTGAAAAGCAACTACTGTTAACCTGTTACCTTACATTAGTTTATGTAATACATCTTTATTGTAGGTACATCAAATATAAAAAAACAAGACAAGAGGACTTAGCTATAAATATACCTACCTACTCGTATGTACAAGTGGGCTTATCACCTTAAGTGATCTATTACATATGATTGTTCATAAAAATAGTATTAAAAACTCAATGTAATGTTATATCTGCAAGTGTGGCCACCCTCCCGGGCCGCCCGCGCCAGTGCGCGGGATCAAGCTGACAGCTAATTGCATCCTGTCATACTCATCTAGCCACTAACTGTATTCTATGGCTATGTGTTGTACTGCAATACCTACGTATAAACAACAATAAATGAACTAATTAGGATGTTAATAGCTAATGTTAAGATCCTTGATCCGTATAACTATTAAATAAAATCTTTGCAAGGTTTCATCAATTCGCGAAAAGAAAAGATTTAATTGTAACGTAACTAAAATATAATAAAAAGTAAATTTAAGTTACTGTTGAATGCCCGCGGCTTGCTGGCGTATTATGCCATACGCCTACCTTCAATCAAAAGAATATGATGTTCGTTACTCAAAAAATACTTTCAAATCTTCGAGCAAAGTTTTAAATAGTACTAACAGTGTTATGTATGTATGTTTGAAGTTAAAAGTGTTGTCAATGTTTAGCTATTGACTCCATTGTCACCCCAAATGACGTATACAATTTCCACAATTTCCAGCCACTAAAAGCTTTGTTTTGTTGTGCTAATGAAACCAGTAAATCAGATGAGAGTAAAAATTCTATCAACCCCTCCCTCCCACCCCTCGCCCCGCGGGATCGATCTGCCGTAATTAACTGTTTGTTAACCGATACATTCCCACAGTGGGTTGCAGTAGCTTAGCTTTATTATTGAAGCTTTTGTATCGAACAATTTCGAAAAAAACAAAACTGAAAAATAAGTTCTTTTCCTTAAAACTCATCCCTCATTACTGATGGTTGTGACTCCGCCGCTGAATAGATTCCTTAAGCGAGTAAAACTTAGTATTGGTTTGGTTGGAGTACTAGGATGTCTTAGATAGTAATTAGACTCTGGCTCACTTATCTCTAATATAATTAGATACCTATGTTTTATACATACGAGTACATACCTTCTTACTATATACCTTTTATCGGTATTTATCGTATTGTTACGTTTAAAAAACCTTTAAAGATCTTAAATTTAGAGTCTTAGTTCTAGAATCTTATATATTTTTCAAAAATATTTTTTTTTAAATAACTTTTTCCAAATAATGTCGAAAAATAAAAATAAATAATTCGATATATCGCCAATTTAATTTCAATCACTATAATAAGTAAGTACACTTAGTATTCACTTTTTAGATTTCTATCCATGTGGTTTTCATGGTTTGCTTTGTAGAACATTACTATTTACGCAAAGTATGAGTGTGATCTTAGATACTGTTAGTGAGTCCACCGCGCGTGCTGTATGATGTATCACACACAAGCATGATAATAGCTACTGGAAATAGCTCTACCAGCGCTACCTACTGCTGATACCTAACTAATATATACACGGTTAGTGCGCATTAACGATGCACTTAATCTTCTTCTTCTTATCGAATGAAAGTGGCTGACTCTGGTGTCGAGAGTTAATCAAGCCGCCCTAAGGGCCTCCGACACACAATAAAAAACAAATGAAATAAAATTACACTAAATAAAAAAAAAAATTAGCATTATCATTATTTAAAGACTGTTTAGTTCCGCTACTTAAACAATAAACATATTCGATAATATTTAACTAAAAAAACATAAATTAAGAGATGAAAGATTTAAGTAAACTTAATTATAGAGAAAAGTCTATTTTGTTGGTTTGTTTATTCTTCTACGGACAAATAACACAATGATACAAACGGACCATTGTGATATTTGGTATGGAGATGGAAAAAAGGATTTGAACGAGGCTTTTATGCCAAAATACGCGGACAAAGCCGCATGTGAATACTGATTTCAACAAATAATAAATAAATAATATGATTATTTCTATATAAGTCTGTATAAGTTAGTTTGCTTACGAAATGTAGTGACTAATTGAGGAAGCAACCCTAATGACCTAACTTGACGTGATGCCACATAATGTAATTGTCTAAGTGCTTATATCTAGGTAATAGGTTTAGTCTAGGCTATTATGTAAAGCGATTATAATAATCGGTACCTAATTATACATATGAGTATAATTAATTTGAACTGAACTAGTTATAAATGTGAAACAGAATAATTATGTCGACCTGTCCTTTATAATACATCCGATGACTGCCTGGAGAAGATAGCTTTAAGCGATAAGACCGCTGTTAGTGACACTAATCATGTGTTTTTTCCCTATCTATAGAATAAATGATTAGTCGTCTGTATTTAAATGATTTGAAAATTTATCATATTCATGACAACCCGTGCAAAAACTTTTATACCTACCTCATTTCACAAAAATTTCCCTTTCTTTCAATTCCAGGTGAAAATCTGGTTCCAGAACAGAAGAACGAAATGGAAGAAGAAAGACAACGTGTCCAACGCAGAAGTAGCCGAGATCAAGCAACAGAACAAGCCCGCAGAAGATAAACCAGAACCACCGAAAGAAGATCCTCTAGCCCTCGACATGTCAAAGAAAACGTGCCACAAAATACTCAGCGAAAAACTAAAAAGCGCAAAAATAGTCACACAAATACCACCAAAACCGAGAAAAGTCGAAAAAGGAGTCGTACTAGAAACGATATGTGACTCGAACGATATAGAGAGTCGAATTTCGATAACTAAAATTACCAACAAACTGTCCAGTACAGATTTGACGGGAGATGGCGCCAAAATATCTGTGAAAAGCTTTAATCCTGATGAAGTGAAAGAACTGAAATACGATGCCATAAGCAGAGATGTCGAAATGTAGTTCGTATGATAGTTCGGTTTCGTTATTGTGATTGGGAGGTCAGTTGCATCAGATGTTTAGCTAATTACTTCTTACGGTGATTGACATGAATTATCTATTCTTGTGACTCATTTGGTATGAAATACTTGTATACGATTAGATTTGTGGATTGATATAATTAGAATAACAACTGATTTCAAGGGCAGAGTCCAAATTTAAAATACGTAATATTTAGTGGAACACAACGAATAGTTTTCAGATCTGCAATTAAAAAATACTTACAAAAAACGCACGTTGTGTCGCTAGCCGTAAATTAATCTTTGAATATTTTGTGCATGAGGACCTAAAATCCGGCACGCTTGAATGGCGCCATCTCTTATCGACATTTGTTACTAAAATTACTTGGTATTGGAAAATGGCTTAATTCTCCAGGTATGTACCTAAATGAAATGCTACATATTTGTGGCATTAAAATATAACACAAAAAAATTATTGCTACAAACGTGAAACTGGCTCCCAAATAATTAAAATAATGATTGTAAATAATTTATTTTTGAGTTTGTGTGCAAACGTGTCTTGATAGGTAATTAGGAAGGTTGTTAGAACAAAATATCAGTAAAACCACACAGTTGTCACAATTTGTTATATGTTTTAGTAAAATGCTTATTAGTACATGCTTTACAATTATATAAGTACCTAATTATTCATTATTTAGTCACGCTGATGTGTTCTTTGTAAAGTTTTATTAATATTGAATCTGACGTTTTAAGTGTAACATAAACTGTGCAATAGAAATATAATAATTTAAAATAGCTGTAACCGCTTTGTAATTATATTAGTATGTTTTAATATTACGATGATTTAACTAAGCGTTTTTGAAAAATATTTCGGTAATATACCTACCATCCACCAGTTCATTTTTTTAATGAAATTATTGTTTCGTCTTTTCTTGCTATAAAATACCTATATGATTATTCTGTAATTGACTTATACTCTGTTCCTACTACTTGTATTAAACAATATTATGTTATGTGAGTGCAGTCATCTGTTGTGACAAGTATTATTAATTTGCTTACTTTTACTATTGATGAATCGCTTACTTAACTCAAAAAGTACAACCTAGGCTGATTTTAATGTAAGTCAAAACAAAGTTAAGTGTATACGAAAATTTAGGATAAGAAACTTTAGAACTTACTATTTTAATAATTTTTGACCCATTTTTTATCTTTACGTTTGTATAAATTAAACTGTATCAATTTTATCCTTAAAATAATTTAAAAAAATGTACAAACTCTTTTGTCAGGGAATAAATCATTACCAAAAGATGCGACTAAACTAAATTAGGTAGAGTAAGAATAATAGTGAGTTGGTATGACAAATAAATAGTTTTTCAATTTATTTACTGTTTTATTTACCTGGGTGCTTAAAAGTTTACTTACCTAGTTATAAAAAAAATATATAGGTATAGATATCTGTTACGAGCCTTTCATTAGATTAAGAACATCCCATTAATAATTCTACAATTCTGTACATAAATAATCCCAAAACTATAGTACGAGTAAATTAATTATTAATATGTATTGGTATTGTTGAAGTGAAAATTTCTATGCCGAGTACTATTTTCCCGTCCTTATAAAAATTATTTTACTGCCCTCTAGTGGTATTTTCAAGAACTACGTTTTAGTGCATTCTATAAATCTGACATCTATACAAAATACATTTTACTAACTGGTATGCAAAAAGCTTCCTCGCTGCCATGATAGTACCAAAGATGTAAAACAGATGTCGCTTGTGCCACTACTTTTACTAACGAAATGAAACCAGTATCCGTCAATTATAACAGATGGCGTTACTTGTTTTTCATTTTAATAATATTACAAATTACATTAACCAGAGTGGTCCACGTAGAGTAATATAATAAACTAGGAACAACAATGAAGATAGAAAATAACATTTTAACATTATATTATATAGAGAGAAAATAATGATGTTATTTGTTATTAAATATGTATGTGTCAATATTGCCTATAACTGAAAAAATTTTTCGTTGTGTGTTTGAGATAATTGTAAATTGTAAAGTTATTTTTATTGTAAAACAAGCAATAAATAATACCGACTTTGATTTAAAAATAAGATAATTAAACTAGTTTTAGTAGTTACTAAGTATAATAAATAGGTAAATAAAAACGTCCCTCGAATAATACAAAAACATAGAAAATGAACTTTATGAAAATGTCTTCAATATTTCAAATTGAAATTAAACGAAACTTTTAGAAGGCGTCTTGATTGAAATCTGTAATTCATTAAAATCAGTTTTATTGCGACAAGAACAGCTGTTTTACAATTAATAGGGACAGCTTGTAGACAAGGTCAATCATTTAATTATTATTTTAGTGGTAGAAAAGTAGCGCATTCTGTTATTGAAAGTATATATTTACACGTACGTAAGAAAGCATAGTTATCATAGCTTTCTATCGAACTATTTAACTACTCTTTGATTTTTTAATATACCGAAAAGGCTATAAACTATTACAATTAAGTATAAATAAGGTCGTATTTATTTACGTAAGGTCAAATTTAATAACAATAATAAAATTAGAATATGTTTTAGAAGAAAACTAAATTTGAAAAAAAGGAAAACATTTCTGAAATAAAATACCTAACTTTTGAAAATAAGCTAAGAGATAATAAAATGTTTAAAGAAAGAGACAAATGTCCTCAATTACCCTCCCTCTCTACAGAATAAGATAAATATTCACCAATCAGTTACAAAAACAAACAGACGAGCAACAGTTTCGTCCTAATGTAAGCCGGATTGGCACCAATACGAGACTTCAAATGAGGGTAGATCGGAAAAATATAAATATTAACTGTTTATACATTCATCCTGGTATCAGTTTTATTTTAGATAAATTTATAAATTACATAAGTATTATTATATGTATATGAATCTTTAAAATGACAATACAAAAAATATTTTAAAAGACTTGATGACCTTCTTTTTAGAAATCGGTTAGAAACGGTTGATATCACAGTTTGCCACATTCATATCAAATATACTTCCTAATTTTTTTTTATCTAGAATCTTCTAGATCTTCTAGAATAAAACTTTGATACTTACTACAATTTGCCAACTCCATTAATATAACACGGAATAGAATTTTTATACCTTATCTTTACATTGTGATCTAAGATAAAATGGCATATCTCTACTACAAAATCTGCAAACTTCAAGTTCTTTGACATGAATCCTGGATTAAGCTGGGAAAGAGATGCAAATAGGGTCCTGAGGGTGGTGCGAGAGGGACGGAAGGGGGGTGACGCGTCGATTTGTCCAGAATAACACGAGATGATCTCACAAGTCCACTGATGTTGTGGAACTAAGTGATTAAGTTTTAAAAAAACATTGGTTTCTGTTTTAGTTTATAGGTCAAGTTTTATTAACTCATTTTTATTTAGGGCGTCTGTTACTAAGGAAACTATTACCTACTAATATCACCTTGTTTTCCATTTGTAGTTTACTAACCGAATTGTCTCTAGAACAATAACATATTAAGTATTCTAGCGTCCGATTCGTTTGGCTTATTTTGTAGCTGGCGCATTACAGAGACACTGTGATGTGAGATACCAATACTAGATTTTCTTACTGAAGTTTTATTTCTGATATTGCGCACCTATACTCGTATATATGGTCCTTGATAGAACAGTTAACATTCGAAAAGCAAAACTAAATACCAGTAGGTACCTGTCTTATCTGAAGACTGATCGCGAAGATTACCGCCCGAGCCGGATTAGAGCCAATTTTAAATTGTTGATTACATCCCCCCTCCTTCCCCCGCCTCTCCTGCGGGGGTGGACGTCGACGGTGAGGAAATGACAGCGCCTTAAATTTTTGTGAAATCTATCTTTTCGGTGTTTAGTACGGATGGCAAAATAACTTGAAACTTGGTGGCTTTAACAAAAATTAACTAGAATATGTAACTAGTTCCTCGTTGTATCACCACTCGGGGTTAGTATTAAGAATGGCATTCAAGGTTCTAATATAATGTGCCAAATTTATTAAAATGGAATGGTTCATATTGGTTAAACATATTTTGACAAATTGACATTTCTCTATGATATTTTTTTATATATCCTGCCCCCGATGGTCGGAGTCTTTTTTACATCGTGTATTATAAATCTAACTAACTAGTCTTCTATTTGTACTATACAATTACTTCTCAGCCTTTTTAATATTCACACTTTGCTTGCCGTGAGTACTCAAGGTGCTCATTCGTTCAGTTTATGTGATAATATTAAGGAAACCGCCCTCTCTCGGCCGAACGCGCGAAACACTTTTATTAGTTTACAATTTGAATCTCAAGGCAATTTGTTTGTTTCAAAATTATATTGCGCCATATTTTTACACGAGTTTAGGTTCTTATTTTACCTGGGTTTCGGGAAAAGGTGGATACGTTTCGTTGAAGACTTTGTTTATGCTTTTAATTTGAACGTGCACACAAGTTATTGTCTAGATAAGTACTTACATGTTTTTTTAATAAGTAGAAACGGTTTCACCATTTTGTTGCCTTCTTCACCTAATATTTATCAAGTTGATTTAAAATACTACTATTTACGAGAATATACCAACTATCACCTTGTTCATAATGTCCACTATTACCCCAATACAAATTGACACATGCGTTCCAATTGTATCCATTCGAGTACAAACAGTTTAGTTCTCAATAAAATTAATGCTTTCCGGACCCGTTAGCGATGTTGCACCTTTTCTGTTTGACAACAATTTACTGTTATAGAGTAGAAGTATAAAATAATATGAGATAACTAACGTAGCATAGTAAAGGTACTCTAATCAAAATACAAGTACTTACTTACTTAACGTAATAATAACATGAAACTTTATAATACAAAGTATAAAAGGAATATATCCGAAGAACTGATTCACGTGACGGAGTCATTATAGTGCAGATAAAACAAATTTCAATTTTTCGTAATCATACGTATATATATATATATATATATATATATATATAATAAAAATGTACGAGAAGTGATTATAAAGGGCTTGTAGAGGCAAACAGCGATCAATTACAAATAATCGGCTTATACGGACGTGATTACTGAATGGGATTTACAAAGTCGACTCAATTTGCCAGAAAAACTACAACATAACCGACTTTTGGGTAAACTTGGTGAGAATTCTGTAATACGAGATTATGAAGTATTTCATTGTGTTCTAGAAAATTATGAATATAGCTTTGAATAGTTACTATGTCATATTATGAAGTGTAATTTTTTTGAATATTTTGAGGCGCAGAAGTGAATATACCTTGCTTAAAAATTTGGTGAATATAGGAAAATAGAAAGAAAAACTTATTCATATTCAACAGATTTTAATTTTTTGACACAGAAGATTTTTACTAAGTACATAATTTATCTTGACAAGGAAAACCATGCAATCTTTTGCGTTGAGCTTACTGATCATATAGATGTTCATAGTAGAGACATTGTAAGTACACAATACGACTCACATTTCATACCAAAAGAAATCAAAACTAAGTATCACTATCATATCGGTGTATTTTCCAAAATCCGCAAAATTTCATATCTCATGTCACATTGACATTTGTGACATAATACGATGACGCACAATCTGTCAGATTTGTACAGACAGGATTCCATTTTTGGGCGAATATTGGATAATGTCAAATCCGTACGCTATTGTGTTCTGCAAAAAATACTTAAAAGGTCGGTAATGGATTCCACAAATTCTCTGATTCGTGATTTAGTAAAAGGTGCTGTTTGGTTTTATTTCGTGACCGTATATTTTACAATAAAAATATTTACTCATTGTAATATTTTGCTATCATAATTTGTATGTCAATATGATTTATCCAATTAAATATATCTAAAGGTATTTATAAAGTAGGTAAGTATATTATAAACAAAGTAGGAGCCACATTTCATACTAAAAAAGCCATGCAGTCCACAATCCTTCCGAAGTCGCAGCAAATAAAACAACAAGCTTTATTCAGAATATCAAACTAAGCTAATGTACAGGGTAACTCGCAACTTTAAATAATATGTTTTATATAATAATATATAAGGAAAGTTTAATGATGTACCATAATAGTCAGATAGATTAAGATATAATAGATGTTAGTATAAAAAGAAAAAAACCTTTAGATAATATGACTAAATTATTTATTAATGTTATTAGTTTATATCCGTGAACTAAATAGATCAGAAATCATAATTTATCATATTATTTTTTTTCTCACATAAGTACATATATAATTACAGACAACCCAATTAAAAAAACTAGGGTTGTGTGTTTCTGTTGTCGATATTAATCACCTGCGTTAGCTATGTTGCGGGGTACATTACAACAGTAACCCAGTATACAAGAATATCAAACGCTAATATATTAACGCGTGTTGATCTTCTTATCAAGGTAAGTTATGTGCGGCTCAGGGCAATAAAAACTTATTAAATAAATATATTTGTTTACTTGCGGCCACTGCGCCGGGGGACACGCGGGGCAGGCTTACATGGAGCTAAGTTAAGAACTAATTTATACAACATTTTGTTTCAATTAATGTGGTATAGGTTTCCGTTTAACTACAGCCTGCCTGATGTTACGCATCATTGCAGCCCAGGGTAAAGATAATGATAAGAGTGTAACCAGCTTACCTAGAAGATACCTATTAACTCTAGATTTGAAGACCAAAGATTAAAAATACTTTTTATATGAGTATAGGTGTGGTAACCATTGCAGTAAGATTGCTGAAGCTCACCTGCAAACATGATTAAGTGTTGTGTAGCTTTTTTTCTTGCACTTCTTGCTATTCGTTATAACAACATAGAAACAATTGAAACTGAAACTTAAAACTACCATTGTTTATATTGCAGGTATGGTAGCCGCTATGCAACGTCAGAAGCCTGTGAGTGGCGTGAAAACTGACTGTGACTCTACAGTCGGTCGCTCATATGATAAGAAGATCATGCTTATTCTACTAACTCCTAAAAATATCCACCTACCTAACTTTTTTTTTACCAAAAAGTGTCAAAAAATATTGGACTGTATTTATTTACTTTACCGCGCGAGGCCGCAGCTCAACACGTTAGACCAAATTCGCACCACACTAGACACATCGGTATACGGCGCGCTGCATGACGCTGAGGATAGAGAGATGGCGGAAAATCATCGGAAATAGACTCATGAATGGTGGAGTCACGACCCTCAGATATGAGGAATACGACGCGAGGAGGAGGAGGAATAATTCGTTGCCTCCATGTGACCTCATCGTGGCAGATTAAAAGTCTCCCGCGTATAATACCTGCGCACGAGACTGCGCGCAGGCTGCCCCAGACCAAAGCTCTCTTCAACCCGGCTCTTTCAACTTCAATATTAGCATGAAATGAATATAATCATATTATCATATTGCTAATATTGAAGTTGAAAGAGCCGGGTTGAAGAGAGCTTTTGTGACATTTCATTTCATTATAAGGAAGTAGAGAAAGTATTGTTAAGCTTGAATATTCAATCTGCTCCTGGTCCAGATTTGCTTCCAGGTAGTATCCTCAAGAATTGTGCATCAACTATTGCTCCAGCATTGACTGTGCTTATGAATAGCTCTTTTGAATCAGGGTACTTACCGCAGGACTGGAGACATGCAATTGTTACTCCCATATTCAAGAAAGGTGACAAAACTAACCCAGCAAATTTTCGGCCTATCAGTCTTACTAGCATAGTAGTTAAAGTAATGGAGAAAATAATTTGTAAACACCTCACACACTTCTTGAACAGGGAGTGCATCATATCTGTGAAGCAGCATGGGTTTATGGAGAAGCGATCAACGGTAACCAATCTGCTCTCCTGTGTTCTAACCTGGTGCAAGGAGCTGGACAGTGGAAGTCCGGTCGACGTTGTGTATCTTGATTTTGAACGGGCATTCGACAAAGTCCCGCACCAACGACTATTAGCAAAACTGGATCACTTTGGTGTAAGGGGGAAACTCTTAACATGGATAAAAAACTATTTGTTAGGTAGAACATTTCAAGTTCGAGTCGGAGACCACTTGTCGCAGTGCAGACAGGTGTTTAGTGGCGTTCCTCAAGGCTCAGTGTTGGCGCCCTTGCTGTTTGGACTCTTCATAACTGACCTTGTTGAGCTCATAGAGTGTCATACAGCGTTCTTTGCTGACGACGGGAAACTCTTCGCTAACCCTCTCATCAGATCAGGACACCTACAGCAAGATCTTGAACGGATACAAGACTGGACCAGAGACTGGGTTATCAAACTAAATGCCTCCAAGTGTAGTGTGCTTCATTTGGGAAGGAACAATCCCTGCGTAGGTTACAGCCTAGATGGGAATGCCATAGCTGCAGTTAAACAACAAAAAGACTTGGGGGTTACCATCTCAGAAGATCTTAAATGGGTAGATCACATCAATATAATTGTTAAGAAGGCTAATTCTTTTATATATGTAATCCGGAAATCATTCCCTACTATGACTATTGACCTATTCATAAAGATATACAAGACCTACATCAGGCCACTATTAGAGTATGGGTTCCAAGTCTGGAGCCCATATTTTCGGAAGGACATTAATCACCTTGAAAGTGTCCAAAGAAGAGCGACCAGGATGCCGTTAGCCCTACGCCGAAAAACATATGAGCAAAGGCTGGAAATCTTGCGTCTTACCACTCTTGAAGAAAGGCGACTACGTGGAGACCTTATAGAGACTTTTAAACTTTTGAATGGACTATACAACCTCCCGGATACATCAAATTGGTTTGTACAGACTAATCGTTGTGATCATAGCAGGGGACACAACCAGACAATCAAGCGATGCTCTGCCAAAACTAACACAGGTCACCACATACTCAGCAACAGAGTGGTTCATAACTGGAACAGGTTGCCAAAAGAGGTGGTCAGTGCAACATCTGTAAACAACTTTAAGAACCGGCTTGATGACTGGTTACGTAAAACCAAAAAATCTCTTGTTAACTTGTGATCGTTGCACCAGTGGACAGTTTAATTTTTTATCTTTGTGTGGACTATATAAAACAATTTTGACACAGTGTGATATGGGCACATCAGCAATTTGCTGCTCGCCCATTATTCAAATAAATAAATAAATAAATAAATATTATAATTGAACGCCATATTTACTTCACAAACATTTACCAACTTGAACCTGAGGTAACTCACTCATTTTAGGTAAGTACTTTTATAAGAAGTTATTATGTATTTCGCTTTAATATTAACTATCTGGTTTGGAACTCTATCTTATTTACATACTAAATGACACGATTAAAATGCTATTGCTAAGAAAGTTATCCTAGATTTTTGATTTTACATTTCATTCCATTTAACAATTGAAATGGATACATTTTATCTGCACATATACAAAACAAACAATAAACTAGTTTTAACAAATTGCTCAAATACATATGATATTGGTTTGGGAACTATATTTCCCATTAAGTATCAATACATTTCACTATAAACACAAACTCACGAATCCTGTTATCTTAGGACACATGTCAGGGTCAAGTGTCATTATGACGGGAAGCTGTCACGAGCTGTCAAATGTCAACTGTCATCGAAGTGGTGTTGATCTTCCGCCCTACTTAGAGTCACCGAGGGGTTGGTTAGGGATTAATTATGGTGTTTATATTAATTTGCCTAATTAGCCTCAGTATGTATGTAGGTCTAACTGTTAAATAATGGCCCTTTGTTTCTCTTAGTTCGATCAATTCTAAATCGGAATCTGTTTTAAACATTTACCTCATAATTTTGATGTTATTTTAGTAATATAACTAAAAAATCTTTAACTTTACATAAAAAAAGCTATTAATCTGTCTTACAGCAACTCGCATCGACTTCAATGAACCGACGAATATAATGGAGCGAACGAAGCCGCGTGAAACTCCTTGTTATGGAGGCTTTTGGGGTCCAGTGAGTTTCCAACTTAGTGAGAGGTGAGTGTTTGAATAAATCATGGTTTTAGACACCATTGTGCATGTATTTATTGTAATCTAAACAAAACACTATTTATTATATATGAGTCACTTTTGACATCATATTTTATGATTATTAAATAAATGAATAATAAAAAATAAAATATTTGGACCATAAAAACTTAAATTAAGGGCGTTGTTTTGATTAGATTGGTACAACTGCATTTGCTGCATGATTCTAATCAAACAAATTTATTTTTACTATCAATTTTAAGTAACATGTACACAAATAGTGTTTCTACTGGGAAGGACTAGGTACCAAGATACAGGCTAACGCCTAGTTTGCTATCTGGAGCCGCCACTACATATAAGTACATTTTTCTACATCAATAAATATTTTTGAATTTTTGAATTTTGTATTGTAGTCTTATCAATATGCACTACATACATTACTCGATTGTGTAGCCTATGTACTGTACAGAACCCAGCATGTTTTCCCATCACCTACCTCCCTGGCATCTCGGTAGGCACAACACCGGTAGCGCTCGTTAATCAGACAAGTTATTATCGCGTGCTTTGTATCCCACCTTCTACCTGTTACCTCTTTCATGCAACCGTCGCGTTTTTTAAATAGGTAATATTGGGTTTCAAAAACTGGCGTGTCAGTGCAATGTGGTTATCATTATAATATGAAGGTGTTAAATCTTGGTATCACCTATGTTTTTTTGCAATTCAAACAGAATTAGTATAAGTATTGTCATGGTTGTGTGACAGCATATGATCCAAATTGTCCTTCGAGCATTCGTCAAAGAAATTGTCTGTCTTGTCAAATTGTTAAACAATGTCAAAGGGTCTTATGATGATTTCGACACTTTTTTTAAAATCTTTATTATAGTGCTTTTTTGTAGAGCGAATATGCCGCACTATTTCGACACTAGTATTGGCCACTCCCATACGATAAAAAAAAGACTGAACAGATATCAGTTTTCTAAAATTCTGAACTCACAGGTCATTTTTACCTCGTCAAGAATATGAGTCATGGCAACGTTCAAAATTTTCATTAACTTACTCGGTATAGATTCGCAAAACAGATACTACCATATCAACCAATAAATACGCAGCAACTTTCGCCTTTACAACAATAACACCATAGTCCGTAAAATCAAGACTAAGTTTATGAATGAACAGCATCAACAATGGCTCAGTACGTGCACGGAGCGGTGCGGAACTGCTTTGTGATACCGGATACAGGCACATTGTCGGACTTTTATGACACATCGTACAATGGACACGTAGACTACCTTGTCGTAATAAAATTAGTTGTAATATTGCTCTTCCTTTTTCATATCACTATCACTATTCACTACATATTATACAGCAAAGTCGTTTGCCGCGTCTGTCTGTTGTATGTATGTGTGTTTGCTTAGATCTTTAAAACTACCCAACGGATTTTGATGCAGTTTTTTTAATAGATAGAGCATAATAATACAAGCGAAGCCGCGGGTAAAAGCTAGTATTTGAATAAGCATATCTTATTAGCCTAAAATATATGTTGTTGTTTCTTTGCAGATTCATTGGGAAAGTTCTTTTGGGCAGATACTCCTTGGTGGGCGCTCAGGTACCTACTGTTCTGCTGGGCGCCAAGGTCTTTCCGTTTGTCCTACCAGTTCAGCCACGGGTCATACCCCCTTCCTACTGATGACACATTTCATGTCCTTGGACTTAGTGGTCCACAGTCGAATGTAAATCTACATATAGGTAACATAAAAATCAAAGGTTAGGGCTATAATCAATCTGGTACCACTAAACCTTTCAAATTTTTTGAGTCATAGCAAAAAGTTGTAGTCTGTATTACCTATGTGTTAAAATCATCAACATTAATACGACAAAGTACCACCTGGTATGTATATTGTGTTACTGTTACTTATTCTACTATACTCACGGCATATTGCTTACTATTGACACTTTTACTCTATTCAATGGAAATCGATATTCCATTCATAGTTTTTTCTATACACTTTTTTCACGGGTTTTTACCGATTCTGACGGTAATCGGATCAATTTAGATTTCAGTCGATTTGTGAGGATTATACGTAAATCGATTAAGTATGTTATTGTAGAAAGATGCTTAGAAATTAGCCTCGTAAGTGTGAATCACAAATCAATCATAAAGTGATATTAACATAGCAGATTATTGTTTTTTACTATTTTTCATCATTAATGTTACATAATAAATGTTTTCGTAATTTTTATTCATTTAAAACCTTATTTTGTAGATTGTGAAGCAGCTTTAATTCACGCCTTAAAATTTAATCTTGGTAATCTAGCTTTTTCTTACCTAAATTTAACTACATTTGTTTTCTCCTAAAAAAATATGTTCGAACGAATAACACGTGAACTTATTTCTGTGCATTTAGACATTTATTACCACGCCCAACTAATTTCCTAAGCGCAATATTTATCCAAATCATTCTGACCCCAAACAAATGAAACTTTCGATCCAACGGTCCTATCTATTCCCAACAATTGAACACAAAATTGACTTTATCTCACAAAAGGCGTCACAATCTTACGCGACATTTAAACTAGTCACCTAAATAATGGAGTAAATCCATTCATTTTTCCAAACAATTGAGGGGTTTGGGGTAGAATGACCATAAATGCACACCTTTACAAATAACGCGTATTTCCGCTTCGATTATTCTGTCGGATCTACGGTGCAGTCTATTAAGTGAAAAAAGTTATACTTTGTAAGAGTTTTTTTTTTATTCGGTCACCGATCCAGCTGCTATTAGCACGCGTGATGACTTACAAGCATTATATTATGTATAGCTCTGGTATGTCTTGACCCATTTATAAGCTGGTATAGATCTTATCTAGAGTTTTTAGTCGCGTGAGTGCGTCTAATACATAATGTATTCTTACTATAGGCTTGGATTGATTTCGGCTTGACTGTCATAACATTTATAGTGGAACATCTGTCTTTTGTTCTTGTATGTCTATTGTGCCCATTTCAATATAATATTTGTATTTTGATAGGTACATACAAACCTTGTGTTCTACAATTTGGTTCTAAATTAATATAAAAACTTATGATCCGGATATAGGAAAATATTATCAGATTCTTAAGATATCCAAAATACATACAATGCCAGAATTATAACGATCCTTATTATTATTTGTACAGATTAAACGTCCCCCAAAAAGTATTTTTTTTACAAAAAGCCAATTAACTGCAGTTGACAGCGCATTAGTGTATCTCGTCAACAGAGTATCGTTATACGGACTATTTGGGGACGGAAAAAAACAAAATTGAATAAAAACTCCTTTCTGGCAGACAGCTTGGCACCGCTCAGCGCGCAGGCGACAATACTGTCAAATGAAGAAAAATATATGTTACGGGAATTTAAACCTTATGGGTTGCAATTAGGAATCTGACGGTTATTTTTGAATGTGTTTCTATGATGGTCGGAATATGCTTTTGTTAGGAGAAGTCAAGAGATTTTGGGTTTTAGTTGCATTGTAATGTTGTGTTGCATAAAACGGTTTAGATAAAATTGTTACAGCAGAGGCAATTTATTTTGTTGAATTTTGTTCTCATTAACATCAGTTGTGCGCATTAACTGTTGTTTGTGGATATATGGTAGAGTAATTCATTGTACAGGCATAAAAACAAAGCAGTTTATTTTACCATTTTACCTATGAATTTACAAACAAATCACTTGGCTAACCATCATTTACTTGATTTGATCATCATATACACACACATCATTACACAACTACATACTCCACACAATAAAAAAAAACACATAAAATTATGTTCTCCAAAGTTCATAAGGTCTAATATAGCTTGCACTCGACTGCATCAACTGTCAAGATGTCCATTCATCCGACAGCAGCAGGAATGTCATTCAGTAATGGATCTCTTTAGGAAGGAAGTGGCAGGTAAAGAGCACACAAAAAATGCACAGAAATGTACAAAAAATTATAGAAATACAGAAAAAGTGTGAATGAACGTACGCAAGTTATATGGGTGGTGTAGTGGGTTGCTATTTGATGGTTTTATGGCTTTTATGAGATTCGGCTCGTTAATTAGGTGTTTTGGGATTTAATAAATGGATTTATTGGTAAGGTAAGGAAGGTGTAATTTTAGTTAAGACTAAGTTTTTGTAGTTTTTAAGACTATATTATGTATATTAGTTATACTCTTAGTCGTTAAATACAAATTTATAAAACGATTAGATACTCACGATTTGGGATGCTAATTTGTAATTTCTAACGATACGATAATCTGTCACAAAGTTCAATTTAGACCATGTTATTATAGCGCTTGTAAACGAAAATGCTTTCAACTATCAATTATTAAATTGAATCGTCATGTCATATTACCTACACGCAAGAAGCTTACATCACATATTCTTAGACATTATTTTAAGCCAAGTTCTCAACAAATGTGTCCCATCTTCTCTCATTTGACGGCGATGTATCAAGTATCTCCACACGTGTGATGCTCAGCTTTGTTATTGTTAGTGTAACACAGCCTAATGATGCTGGTATCATTATTTTAATTAATCACTACAACGTCAGCTATTGGTTCACTTTGTTGATGTCGTAATTCTGTCACAAAATCTGTTCAGTAGCTAATTCTTCTTGGCTAATACAGATACAAATGATTAAGTAGTAACACCAAAAGTTAGGTGTAGGTATCATATTTATTCCCATTTAATAGCATAGGTTTGCTTTAGGTTTTTGCAACTGGCACATGCAAAGAGATACCTATGCCCAGCAGTGGGACCGAGAATGCTACGGAAGACGATGGTGACGAGCATAGGATTGAAATAATGCAGATAATTAATAACAAGTAAATAACTAACCTACTGACAACTTAGCAACTTGAGTTTTACCAGAATGACTAATTAGATTAATCGTAAAAGTTAATATCCTTCATTTAGTCAAAGAGTTATTTGATCAAAACTTTCCTTATCTGCTCTTTTGTTTAAAGTTACATCATGTACCTTCAAATCCCTTTAATCATAGCCTTATGCTCTTATACTTGTAGCAAGTAACTTATGATCTTAGTTCCAATACGTTTTCCATACAAGTAAGCCCACATTGATTGGATTTTACTTCTAAATATCCTCATCAAAATAACCGAACCGATAAAAAATAACCCATCTCTAGTTCATTTCATCATGTTTCTCACAGCGACTGTAATCCTTTTTAGCTACCGTTTTATACCTCCGTACAGTTCTATAGCCCACTTTTTAATACCTTCGGACAAAAGAACCCGAGCTACACAAAAATAGCCTTTAACACCTTCGCAATAAGAGTCCAAAAAATGGCGGTCAAACTTAAATCTCTTGACAATGTTACAACATTTTTCATGATTAGTTTTAGTCCTTATTTTCTCCTGACATAAAGGTGACATAAAATGCATATCTGAGTTGGTAAATGCATTTATTAATGCAGGATTTATTGGGCTTTAGTTATATTATTATGGTATTATTGTGCTCTGACCGGATGCGTGCTATTAATGAGGTTTCTGATCATCAGAGGTGATGGTGATTATTTCTGACCTTCTTTTTATGCGTCGGTTAATATGGGCAGTAAAGTTAGCGTCATGGCAAGAAGTCTTTTATTATCATCAATCCTTCTTTAAAAAATAATGTTATATGTAGAAATACCAAGTTTTTAAACTTGGGATTTCTATAACTATGTTTATATATTTCCAGCTCAGTTATTAACAGGGTTTTGCCTAAAACAAAACTTTCAAAATATGCTTCTTCCTTATGAGTTCACAGCCTAACATACACACACAAAAAATATTACATTTTTTATAATATTATGTACTTTCAGCGATTTTATAAATATCTTGTTTAAAAGGATTTATAAATAACTTTAGATTCATTACACAGATAGTTAAGTACTTTACTTTCGTAGTTTTTTATGTCATCTAAGTTTCAAAAACTAGTCGTTGACAGTTTAACGTTTAAAAAACTGTGAGTAAACTCTCAAAATCCTAACACAATAGTTGTTCAACGACAGGTCTACGCTCCACTTCCTCTCTGAATGGAAACGCCAAATATTTTTCATTTATTTAATTTGTTTGTCTTTCTGTAGGTTTTGGTATTTGACAAGAAATTAAGGTTTTTCTTTACATACTTGTAGGTAATGAATCTCACGCTTTGGAATAAGATTGGTAGGTACCTAAGTCTATTGTGTTTTCCATGTCTAAGATAAGAGGAAATGTTAGAGAAGATTTTTTGGTGAAAACTCAATGGTAATTGTAAACCGTTGTTGATTACTAACAAAAACTACATACATCTTATAGAAAAATTATTGTAATCGTCATGGTTTGCACACAATAATCGTGCCATGTTTTAGAATCACTTAAGCCGTATTTCGGTCATGTCTTCTGATTTAGTGGTCTCCGAAACATGTGAGTTCCTTCACCATGCCTTCCTTTACGTTTGAGAGAATGCGAATCCACGTGTAACTTATAAATAATGTTATTGGTGTGGAGGTCCTCAGAACATCAAGCGAACGTATTAATAGAACAAAGCTAAAAAAATGGTTTTAACTGAAACGGTTTAGCACATGACCATAGTTTGCCTGCTGGTAAACAACACCTAGCTGAAGTCAGTTTTGATCACATTTAGGATGTTCACCATAGCTAAGAATAGTTTTTATCTGTGTTATCATGATGTCCTGAGTCATCAAGCATGGGTTCCATCACTCACGGGGCGGTTATCAACCAGTTTATGGACATATTGTGGCTGTAAAATACGGCCTTTGAAGCACAAAGCACAGGACACTAGGGGTGGGACATTAGTAGAAATATAATAGGGTTAGAAAATACTGAGCGATCAAAGCTCCGTATCGATAGTTAAGTGTGAATTCAAATAATAAATGTATATGTTTGTGTATATTTTTGATTAAAGAAAAACTTATAAAAGCTTTATAAAATAAAAAGTAAAAATTAAAGCATTCCTACCACTTCGCATATTTATATTATATTGTAACTTTGTTGTATCTTTCTATACTCAATCTCTTATAAGTATTTTTTTCTAAAAGGTAAAACCGTACCTACTTGTATCTTTAACCTTAAATCATGTTTTATATGAATTAATATTACAAACCTCTAGATATTTGCTTCAAACAAAGCCTCAATCTGTTAATATAATCTCCAAGATGATGCATCCTAAACAAAACGCCCTGCTCACTAACTGCTAAACAACACCTCGCCCCATCCCTAGCATACTTTATGACTAATATCACTAACAACCATCCGTCCGTCCGTCTGTCTGTCTGTCCGGGCTCGTCATTAAACCACCATCCGACACAACCACATAAATTATCTCGGATTTATTCCTCTATTTATTTATTTATATGTTTTATTTATTTATTGCCCGACCCTACGAAGCTTTATAGATTTTTCGGAGTTGGCAATAAAGTGCGTTTTATATTTTTAATATTAATTTGGAAAGATTAAAAAGCTGTAAAGGGATTAAGCGTGTGCCGTAAATGTATCAAATTGGATGATGGGACTCTGGGATTATTGACCTAGGGCCTGGAGACGTCAGGAACATGAAGCTACGGAAAAGCTAAGCTTGAGCACGGCCTTAATTTAGATTAACTTAGCGCCCGCAGCTCAGCTAGCGGAGGTAATCGCGCGCGATTACCAATGTTAAACAATTGTGGACGCAGTCAGTCTTTACATGGGTGACCAAAAAGTGGCATTCCATTTTGGGCGCTTCCGTGAGTCGGATGACACGTTATATTGTAGGTCCCGGTTGCTTGGTGTTAGGGTACACACTACTCTATTATTTAAATACTGATACTAAGGACTTAGCAAGGTGAATGATAAATAAATAATAAAATAAATAAATATTTCAGGACATATCACACAGCGCCATCTAGCCCCATACTAAGCTTACGCTTGTATCATGGGTACTAGATAACGGATATAATACATATACTTTTCTTTTAACAAGAATATAACTAGCACAGGTACTTTCCTCGACAACAAAACTTCAATGTAGATATTTAATATGATTAACAGAATACAACAATATACTAGAAAGCTATGATTGAAAAACATCCGCGAACGCAGGATAACATACAGTGGTTCATCCGCGAACGCAGGATAACATACAGTGGTTCATCCGCGAACGCAGGATAACATACAGTGGTTCATCCGCGAACGCAGGATTACATACAGTGGTTCATCCGCGAACGCAGGATTACATACAGTGGTTCATCCGCGAACGCAGGATTACATACAGTGGTTCATCCGCGAACGCAGGATTACATACAGTGGTTCATCCGCGAACGCAGGATTACATACAGTGGTTCATCCGCGAACGCAGGATAACATACAGTGGTTCATCCGCGAACGCAGGATAACATACAGTGGTTCATCCGCGAACGCAGGATAACATACAGTGGTTCATCCGCGAACGCAGGATTACATACAGTGGTTCATCCGCGAACGCAGGATTACATACAGTGGTTCATCCGCGAACGCAGGATTACATACAGTGGTTCATCCGCGAACGCAGGATTACATACAGTGGTTCATCCGCGAACGCAGGATAACATACAGTGGTTCATCCGCGAACGCAGGATTACATACAGTGGTTCATCCGCGAACGCAGGATAACATACAGTGGTTCATCCGCGAACGCAGGATTACATACAGTGGTTCATCCGCGAACGCAGGATAACATACAGTGGTTCATCCGCGAACGCAGGATAACATACAGTGGTTCATAAAAAGTATGTCTATTACCTCAGAATAAATATAATCGTAGTAAGCTTACTTCCATACCTATCTATTAATTCCCGAAGCAAGTTGATGTGTGGTACTTAAATAGTATAATACTAGGTATTTATTGCCTGAGGTTAATCTATACACTTTCATCGATTTACTCATTTTGGGGGTGGTGTTTATACGGTACGACTTTTAAAATATGTAGTAAGAAAACATTTACTAAACCACAGCGGAAAACAAAAGATTTAAAAAATATACCTTCAGTTTTAATACCATCTATATTATAAAGCTGAAGAGTTTATTTGTTTGTTTGTTTGTTTGAACGCGCTAATCTCAGGAACTACTGGTGCGAATTGAATAATTCTTTTTGTGTTGAATAGACCATTTATCGATATTAAGGCTTTAGGCTATATAACATCACGCTGCAACTAATAGAAGCGAAGAAACAATGTAAAATGTGGAAAAAACGGGGTAAAAAATATTCATCTTTGAGGGCTTCCGTGGCGTGCGGTGCGAAAACGGTTCAATATATCAAAAAAATGTGTACGAAAGAATTATTCCTCTTGAAATGATCTAACAAAATGTCCGCAACAGTATATGACTTTTAAGATTAACTCACTAGAACCATTTTTATGATATTAACTATTCTACGCGGACGAAGTCGCTGGCACAGCTAGTATTTAGATAAATACAGAGGTCGCCCACCGCGATGGAGCACCTGGATTCAATCTGCGCAGGACCGGGACGAGTGGCGTATAAGAAGAGAGGCCTATGTTCAGCAGTGGGCGATAACAGACTGCTGATGATGATGATAATGATTTAGATAATTCACAGATGTTTGACGGAATTACAACAAAAAAACTTAAAATGACTATTTACTGAATTTTATAGTACCTACCATTTAATTAAAAAATTTATAATATACTGTACACTAAATATGATTAAATCCGAAATAAAAAGTAGTAAACAGTTTCAAAAATCGCATCGTACCCAATAAACTAGTTCCCAAATACCTCTGGTCTCGTCCTAACTCATTTACATGTAATAAAATGTAAGTTTGTACGTGACCCCTTGATTGATGGCGGATCGTGTCGTGACACTTAAATGGTGCTATTTATTGCACTTTAAACCGATTTAATATCGGAACGGGGTTACTATTTAATAGTATTGTGGAATAGGTATTGTTCTGTGCTTTCCAAGGCAGTTTGAATGCATTATTCCAAATTTAAATAGATCAATTTAACATGATAGCATTATTATAGGTGTTGTACAAAGTTTTACAATTTGCGTGAGAATAATCATAAAACAGGTTAAAATTTTAAACAATAAATGTCTGAATTCAAGATAAGTTTATCGACATACCGAATCAAAATATTTTTTTTAGTAAAGTAAATAAAGTTAAACATGAACACAACAGTGTTTTAATTTTCATAGTAACCTCACAGATTCAGTTCGGTACTTAAAACTTTGGATTGTGATCCACAACTTATGTCGGGTCGGACAGTATAAAAACATTTTAATTGTTCAGGTTTGTTTTCATTTAATGGCATTTTAATTAATAGGCGATATAAAATAGTTAATGGATGATTGTTTTCATTTAGTAGAATGGAGATAAACTAGAATTGAAAACCAAAATGAATTACTTTAATAAACTTGGATTAAGGTAAAATGTACCACTTTGTTTGCTTGCAATTTACGTACTTACCTACTATAGTCGATGTTAATGTTATGAGTAACTTATCCTAGGACATGTGCCTTCTGTGGAAGGACCTGGATGCTTATCACGAAACATAATATCTGCTCTGCTCATGAGATTCTAGCGAATCAATTCTGCGGGTGAATCACGACCCTCCGCAATAAGGGATAACTCAAAGAAGAAGAAACAAGGGGAAAAGGTATTTAAATCCAGTTTAGTAATTCCAAGTTAACTTGACATTAAGAAGGCTGTTATTTAAAAGATTGTCTATTTAAAACAAAACAAAAACAGAATCATTAAGTACACAACCCCGCACGAGCAACTCTATGGTCCATATCTATTACTGATATGGAACTGGCTCGCAAACGAGACAGCTAAAGTACTTGTGACAAAAGGTGTACCTTTTGTCACTTGATAACAAAATACCAAATCTAAATGTTTCCTTGATTAGTTCCTCTTGCAGGTAGTGGCTGGTGGCTTAATACAGTGCTCCTAATTATCTCGTCCACGTGAGCCAATAAACAGCAATCTGCGCATTGCACAGCATTGCCCTCTATCGCTGGATATTGCAGCAATTATGGAACATACAAGCTTACTGATAAACTGCAGCTGCTATTTTTCAAAATACATATGTCTAGTAAAGCAGTTTCTCTAGTTGTCCTTGGGTCTGTAATACTAAGTATTCATCAGTAATTAATCATTTTGCATTTTAATATTGTGAATATTTTCTTTGATTTTGCATAGTAATTTTAAGAACTGTGAAAAACAAATTTTCATCTCCAATTTGGATAAACATAAATGGTAAATTACCTAAGGGCGTACATGTGGAACAAACTTTTTTTTTTTACATATAATTAAGATATGTAAGAGCACTTTGACTATTGTCGATTTTATTAAGATTTATTAAGTTTTTTTTAATTTGTTCGAGCAATTATATTTAGAATTCCTCTTCTGATACGCATCATTAAAGGCACTACTCAGATAAAAGTGGATACCTATATAATGACTTTCACTTTTATTATATTACTTGATTACATAAGGTTTCCATATAACCGTGTACAGGTACATTATTGCCCCCTATAGCTCGCGTTAACCTTATTGGCAATTTCATCAAAATTGATAGCGCCCGCTGATTGTACCTACCTACCTACCTATACGTACATATACTTACTATCTACAGATAGTATGTTTGATTGGTAGTTTGTTTCATGACACATATTTATGCATGTTTCTAAGTCATATGATGATAAATTCAATAATTTCTGAAAAAAATAAATAAGGTAGCGGAATGATAATACGTCAAATGATAAATTTACGTTGTTAAATTGTTATTCATACATATAGTGTACATTATTTCGTTATAATCTGACCAACAGAAGTTATTTGTAGTCTTCCACAATCATTATCTTATATTTATCAGTGTATTTGAAAATAAAAATACTAACTTCATATTTTTTAAATAATTCTTACTTATAGGCATATTTTGCAATGCGAGTGTACCCAGTAGCACCTACTAGTCAGTCCCGAAGTATATTGCATCTCAATAAATCCAAGGCGTTGGTATTTAATGGGTGCAATACAAAACAAGTATTATAATTAACAATTTGCAGCGCCCCGAGAAATGCCTGGACCCTTTCTGGTGATCCTCGGCGGGTTTGATAGCTGCTGTAAATGTGTTGGATGCTAAATATAGAGCTACCTGATAATTGTTTTGTTTTACTGTGGAATGAGTGCTTATAAAGTCAGATTTTAATAACATAAGGCATTTATTAGTTCTGATTTTCTGATATTATGTGAGGGTCCTAGTTTTGAATTAAATACGAATATTGTTTATTATTTTTATTATTATTTCTATTAACTCGAGCATAAAGCAGAAGGGTTGAATAAGCAAAAAATGCTAAATATATAAAATATTGATTTGTTAACATATTAGTTTTGCATTTTGTAAATGTGAATTTCGAGCGTTATATTAGCGGTTCACCGCGGTTGTACCTTCTTAAATTAAAACTTATATAAACTCCGTCCTTTACTTCTACACGATTAATATTAATGTTTGTACCATTACAGATGTCGAAACGATATCAATAAATTACAACAAGGGCCATCATCATAAAATTAAATGTCCAAACATCAAAGACAAAAAAATCGCGACATCAAATAAATGACAGTTTTGAAATCAATCGTATGCCACACGGGGCGAAATACATCAAAATCGGCTTAGCCATAAAACGTAGTAACAGTATATCAACTAACATAATGTGTGCTGCTTAATAAGGTAAGTACTGAGAGAATCAGACGGTGGCTTGTCCGATAACACGTGAATACCACGCTACATTTATATTTTGTACCACCAAACTTTACCACTTTGCTTCTTCTTTTTCTTATCGAATGAGAGTGGCCAACTCTGGTGTTGAGAGTTTTCAAACCGCACTAAGGGCACATGGCTTAATCACTTTGCTGAGAAAATAGTTGTTATTACAAACACAAATATTTGCTGTTCCTACATCACACTGGGACACATTGTAACTAGCAGCGCTCCGCGTTCATTGAACACTAGTGTGATGTGTCTAGTCTAATCTACCTGCACACCAAATTTCATTCAATTTGGTTTAGCTGCTTGCATGTGAAGAATTAACAAAAACACACACACACAAACATTAGCCTTTATAGTATTAGTAGTATAAATAAATTATCTGTTGCGCATACTGGTACACCCTCCGTAGCGACAACATGGAGTGTCGTACACTAAATGTTTTATAGCACCAATAAAAGTGAGATCGGTTCATTCACCACGCGCCGTATTAACTCCGACCGACTCATTAGACATCTCCGAGTTTTATTTAACATCATCATCATCCGTTTTGAATAGAGTTTCATTTTGTGTGCTAAAGGCGTTCTTATCATCAATAGAAACCATCTTTAGAAGCGCCTACTGTGTGTGTGTACGTAAGAATATGTTCTAGTAGGTACGGTTTAGGCCTTGAATGGCTGACCAAAGATTCCGTTAGGTTAGGACGATTCTGTGGGATAGGTGACATGTGGCATTGGTCATAATATTATTTTGATTTGCGCTAAAGTATCTAAAAGCAATTAATATTTCGTTTGACTTATTCAAGTGCTTAGTTCGTAGCTAAGATAGACGAAATAATCTAAGAAGAAATTACGGCACAGAATCATATTATTAAAAAATATTGATTGTTGTTTTGTTTGTTCCCCTTTCACGCCTCAACAGAACTTCTTCTTCTTCTTATCGAATGAGAGTGGCCAACTCTGGTGTAGAGAGTTTATCAAGCCACCCGAAGGGCGTCTGACATGGCTTAACGACTGCCGTACTAGACAAACAAGCGGGACCTACAATTTAACGTTAAATTGTAGGTCCCGCTTTCGCTTCCGTTGGTCACTTGACCCACGGAAGCGAATGGAATGCCACTTTTCGGTCACCCATCCAAATACTGACCGCGTCAACCTTTGCAATCGCATGCAATTGCCTCCGCTAGCTGAGCTACGGGCGCTACGCTCAACGGGACGAATCATTCGTCGGGTTCGGGTCGAGTCGTGGATATTGGTAGTGAAGTCGGTTAATTCGCACCTCAAAACAACCCAAACATACCCGAGAGCATCTACTAGTAGCCTGTAAATGCGGTCCTAAAACTCTTATCTCCGGAGCTAGTCAAACCTTCCACGTAGGTTATGTTTGACAACATCGTTACATTTCATCAGATAACCTCAAACTATGAAAAACTCCACCAAATCACGTCGCTCTCAGCCGTGATTTATTGCCACGAATGTATCCGAAGAACCACCAAAACTCGATTTACCACCGAAGTAAAGCGATAAAGTAAAATTAATAGTACGTACAACGAACATTTGGGTAATCTGTACCTACAGGATGGACACACTTAACATATTATATTCTTTGTAAATTCCTGCTGAAAGTGACGATATAAGGTTTTTAAATAAAAAAAAAACTAGTAAAGCTTTAAAAGGCTAGATATACTTAAAATAATGTAAATGGCTTACAAGTATAACTTATTATATGATAATGATTATTGTTAGTCACTGCTTTAGTTTGCTAAAGCTGTGGTCAAATAATCAAAGTCAATGTATTTTTTAAATAATCCAGAACTGTATAATATTGATTGATATGAACTTATTTCGAAATAAAAGGAATTTTTATCAATATTTATAAGACCTACTGGTGCGCTAAAGCCTTCTCAATACATTAATTAATACTCCTAGTTATGCGATGATGTAAAGTAATAAAGAAGACATAATATATTGCTAATTTTGAGAATTTTAAACGTATTTAAAATGGTTAAATGCAGCTGATAGTCGTTGTAAAATTGGGCCTTATTAGTTTAGTAAACTTTTGACCTAAGCAGCTTATATTGACTCATCCTGTATCTACCTACAATATACGAGTACATATAAAGATATCAAATAAACTCGATTGATTGAAGCAGAGACAAAGAACACAAATCAACTGACCAACGATTTATTTTTATGTATCGAGCGATAGACGTAGTAACTGCTGGTTATTCTGTGACGCCATAATGTCTGTCTTTTAGTTGAGCTGTCTTGTTTTAGAGATAATAAAAGATTTTCACGACTGTGGTATCTAAAAGTTTCTATTGTATCTGTAGTGTAGCGACAATCTAAATGGATGGTTTTGAAATTCTAAACTCATGTTGTCATAGATAGGTACTTACTACAAATAAATAGTGTTATGTTTATCATCAGATACGCATCCTTCTCGTCCCGTCACGTATCTGTATAAAATATGTATAAAAATAACTAATAAACTAATAATAGTAGCAGTTTTTGGGCACTGTCTTTTCAATTAATGCAGAAATTTATGAACATCATGATCGCCATAAAGTTTTCGACGATACTTTAATAAATCATCGATTGATTCTTCAGCCTTAATAACCTTATTCTGATCATAATAAAGTATTTTATAAGTGAGTAGAAATAGTTTGGGCAGCAACTTAATCAATATCAACACTAATTTATAACAGTTTTTAAATCAGGTGCTACTTTGCGGTAGTCTATTGCAGATAATTTGTAAAGATATTTAGTGCCACAGTGTAAACTATTAAAACACAACATGAATAACAGCTATTATTTTTCTTCTTCTTACTAAATGAGAGTGGCCAACTCTGGTGTCGAGAGTTTATCATGTTTTTTTACAATAGCGATTACAACGAAGTAAAGCCTATTTTACTTTTTTGTTAAATTGTAAACTTAACATAACTTGTATAGCAACATATTAACGGAGAAATCCTTCTTTAAATATATTACATTTCTTTCTTTCTTGGAGCATTTGCTGGCCAAACACATTGTTTTGCTTACAACTATTCTAACCTCCTGCTGACCAATAAACCCACTTCCTATATTAAGTACTCGGTGGGTGTGAGTTGACATGTTTGTGTGTAAATCATGACATACAGACGGTCACATAAATCTGTATCGACGTGAATCACTCACCGACCCGTGTAAATGTGGGGAATTGTTTCACAATGGCTTTGGGAAGTGTATTGGTGGTCCTATAAAATAACTAAATATACTCTATGACAAATAAAAAAATAATTCAAACTTTCATAATATCTGCAGTTATACTTATGTTTTTTTTTAAACCGCATGTGACCACCTGTTTGCTTAAAGCGATAACAAGCGAAACTGTAATCCAAAATGTAACTGAAATGAAATCTATAATGCCGTAACTAGAATAAAAACTAAATATTTGTTTGTCATGTTTAGACACTACCTCCATTTTTGAGTAAACATCATATTATTCAATAATATTATCAGGGTGTTGTTTCTTCTATTTTATGGTCTAGAACAATATAAGCTATGTCATCTTTAAAACAAAAACTAAGAAATAAAGACCTAGAAAAAAATTAAGTGAGTGTGGCTCAGCGGTTCAAGTGTCTGCTTTTCATCCAGATAGTAGTGTAGATTTGCATTCGCTTAGTGGTGAAGGAAAACATCGTGAGGAACCGCCATGTTTGAGGTCCACAATATGCAAGGACATGTGTCTTCCGTGAAAGGACCTGAGCGCCCTTCACGATGTAGGTATCTGCCCAAGAGAACTCCCGCAATTAATTCTGCGGGGGAGTCACGACCCTCAGTCATGAGGAAATATGAGTCAAGACAGAGAGAGAGAGAGAGAGAGAAAGAAAAGTAGGTAACACCTGTACTAAAAAAGTAACCTATAATAACCTTTGTTTCAACATTAATTTGGTGACTCTATCAAGGTTTATGTATTGATGTTCCTCGTTAATACAATCATAAACTAACCTACAATTTGATTGATTGATTTAAGTTTGTTGATTTTTGTAATAAGACCATGTATGTATGCTACGAATAGATAATTAAACATATATATTTTATTCTGAAACAAAGAAAGATACAATAATAATGTACTGTTGATTCTATTATATTGATAATAAATCTAGTAGGCATAAAAACACAAAGAAAATTATGTAAAAAACCATGCCTTTCTAAATTAACATTTAACATTAAGAACAATTAATGAATCCTATATGTTTTAAATGAGATAAAGGCGTCCAATATACTTAGCTTACTAGTATGTATATTTATGTAAACTGTTTTGGATTCATTTTCCTTTTGTATGCAATGGAGTAATATTGTATTGAGTTAAATACCAAGTTATCAGTGTATCACCACCCTTACTAGCTACTTTTAAGCCTATGCCATAAATCTATAAAGATTCTATGCGTAAGTTTGCTTGTTCGTCACTTTATGTCATGTTAGCCAATGTTGCATCAGTTTTATAGCACGAGTGGGCACTGGGCAGGTCATTAGTCAATAATTTTGTAGATTTTTGGAGATGTTTATTGTCATCAATGTTCTAGATGAAACTTTGGAAAAATATGTACCTAGTGTTTTTCCGCTGCGACTGCTCCTTACCGGCTTCAAACGACAAACTTGTTTTTTTAGGTGTGTTCCTCCATATATTCCGCCGCCACACCTCTCCTCCTAATTAAAGTGGATTTCCGCAGAGCTATGCCTGATTCAATATTGTATCATCTTCTATCTTTACATAAAATAGGAAATCTGAAGGAGGTAGATAGCGATAAAATTGAAGATATTTAAAAAAAATGTTTGGTGATTGGTACTTATTGATAGCTAAACACTTTCCAACAATTTCTAGAAATTCATTATATTTTCTTTATTTATCTGCTCAAATCAAATCATATCAAATATTATTATTGTACACAAATTTAAAAAAAAGTGTAAAGAAACTCAGTGTCAAAGATTGGAACAGAGGGCGGCCTTATCACTTAAAAGTGATCTCTTCCAGGCAATCTAGCTTGGACAAAATCAACGGAATATCAGTATCTTCTTTAGTTCTTAAGTTACTTACCATCTCCTAGCAGGTAGTAAGTGAGTAACACATTATAAATCAGCACGGCAGCGCCCTCTGGCGTGGAAACAGACACAATTACAGGCGCCCCCTACTTTAAAATGGAGTCATAAATAAAAGGTAGAAGAACCTTATCGGAAAACCTCAGCGAGGAAAATGTTGTTATGGAATGGAATACAGTTACTTAACTTTTATTTCTTTGATTCTTTGAGTGGCTAATATCTGTTGTTTAGTTTTATTTGATTACTTGAATTTAATTACTCATGACATTAATTTACTTTATGAATTAAATAAAAAAAATGCGTGCCTTATTGTGGTGAGGTTGTCATGGTGAAACATCTACTGTACTAAAATATTTTACCATTAGATAAATCTCAGTACTCTTTAATAAAATTAGACCTAAAAACTGATAAACTATGAATCTATCATTTTTTTTTATGAGAATATGTTCAGAAGATACATAAAATAAGTAGTAATACTTTTACAACCTGTGCTCTGTATTCCACGTGCCTTGTACAAAAGTAGCCTCTCAGCTCTCTCTGTCTAACATAAAACTGCTGTTTTACATTTATAAGTACAAGCCACACTGCCAAGCAAACACCAACTTTACCACACAAACTTAAGACACAATTTCCTCTGGAGTAACATATACGTTGTCATGGCAACGGGAGGTTCGCGTCGCGATTTTTGGTTCGGCACCTCCTTCGATTGGGAACACTTTGATCGCTTCAATGTCTGGAGTGGTTACTTTGAAACCAGATCTACGAAATTCAACCCTATTCTTTAAGAGGAAGAGGTGATTTTCGTGTGTATAAATGTTGGACAATGTAAGAAGGTAGAGGTATATATAGGGTTTTATATCGGGGATACTTTACAATTGATTCGAGTATTTGAGTGTTGCGGAGGTATTTGTTCTTTTATGTGTTGTACGCGATTGAAATAGAAGATTTGCTTCTTTGTAGCTTGGAATGGTGTGTACGCATGTTATAGGATGTAAATACATTGTTCAATTTGTATTTTGTATTCTACTATACGTATTTGTTGTCGTCGTCGATTGCTAACAACTACGCGTGTTGATTGTTTTGCTAAAGATTTTGTGATTAATAATTGAAATGTAATTCTAATAAAATCCTTAAATTCATTAACTTTTCTCATTTCATAACCTTCGTGTAATTTGTTGTATTCGACATGCCATATATGAAATGTTTTCTGTTATTCTTTCTTTTCTTTGGTTTAAACTGAAACTGTATTAGAACTGTGTTCAAACTTTCTTGATAATAAAATATATTTTACTTTAGCCCTCTCCACTGACAAATCTAATGATTATGATTGATGCTAGCTAACCACTGTCTTTTACTACTTTAAAAAGGATTTAAAATAATAAATACAAAGTTATTTTTACTAACTGTTTATTTTAACCACATTATGTAGATTGTCCACGCCTTCCATCCAGCCTCTAGCATTCATGTAGAGTCATTTAAAATATGGTTTTTTCATATATTTTAAATGTAATTATATGTAATTAAATGGGTTTACATTAACGAAGCTTAACGGCTCTATTATGTTCCATTTGTGTGCAGTTGCAAGCTTTACTTTTTGTTATTTCTTTGAAGCTCTTTTTCTATTTTAACTTATTATTAAATCATTTTACAAGTTAACAATCTGTTGTAATTATATATTGAAGAAAAATATACATTTTGCTCTCTTACTGCTAAAAATTTTGAAAATGAGATTATAGGTATATTTTCAAAATTCCTGTTAGTAGCAGGTATATAGGTATTTAAAACATATATGCTTACGCGTATGTAAAATTACTACATATAAATGGTTCGGTGTAGGCTATGTTGTTTGACAATAAAAATAAAACTTTTATATATGTATGATTGATGCAAAATACATATTTTTCTACAATATCAATTGCGTGGTCATCTAAATTAGTTCGTAGACTTAGTTTACAATTATAATAGTTAAATTCGTTTAAATATCTATTTACAAATGCTTAAATTATAATATACATTAAACAATGTACAATATTGCATTGCGCCTTGCACGCAATCTTAAAATACTTTCGTGATTTCTTTAAATGTAATTTTAAATGGTATTAGTATTTACAGAATCGTATCTTACGTTGCATGAAGTCGGTGAGGTCGAATTGCAATAATTTTGAAACATTATTGGGATAAATGTTGAAATAGTATTTTTGAGAATGCAATATACATATAGTAGAAAACATATTATCATACAAGCAACATATACTTGGTACGTAATACATTCAAAATAAAAAGAAAACGTACCCACATAACGTTATGAATGACTTGTCTTTATAAACATTGGCACCAAGAGTGAGCATACACACACACATATAACATCAACTATCAATAAAGTACTTGTAAAATCTAACTATAATAAATTACTTAATCACAGACTACTTTAAGTATACATATGTACAATGGCATCTACAGTCAGAAATCAGAAGTGGTAATACGCAAAATTTATTGGTTGATCAGCTTGGTCTGAATTTTGATCAATTTGTTCAGCGCTCTGATCAACCTGATTAATATTTTCAGTATTATTAATCTCTCTCTCACTTTCAACTGCAGCACTCGTATTAGCTTCAGAGTTTGTATTTGACACAGATTGATCAAATTTATGATCAAACCTCAAACTCCTGTGCCAATTAGACAAATCACATGGCACATCGTCGTTGCTTTCTTTACAAAATGTCCTCGGTACCAAGTATTCCGGATACACACTGTTAATATAATACGGTTCGAAACTACGATCAACGGAATCCGTTCTAGCGTAACTAAAATTGAACTTTTCACTTTTATCAAACTTTTCTTCGTAATCGTCGCTCCTAGTGCTACTATTTATATCATTGTTCTCGGACTCCACGTCGAGCTCTTTCAAGTCTTTATGTTCACTTTCACTGGCGCAGGCGTCGAAATGATCAAATTTATCAAATTTTTGATCGAACGTATCAAACTTTTGATCGGGTTTTTGATGGAACTGGTCAAACTTTTGATCGATTGGTAATTTGTTCATTTCGGGCGCTGCGGGAGGGTAGGATCACTGGCGGTGATGCGGCAGCTGGTGGTGGCTGATGTGCTGGTGATGCAGGTCGAGCCGGGGCCGCTTGGCATCGTCATCATCACTGCACTGGTCGTTGTCGTGTTGTTCCTGATCTTCACACTCGTCACCCAATTCTTCTTGTTTGCGTTTTGCGGTCGCCATTTCAGCTGCGTGCTTTTTCCGCCATTTCGTTCTTCTGTTTTGGAACCATACCTGTAGACAAAGAAATTACTCATTTATTTCATGTACATTTTTTATCTCAAGTCATAAAATATAAACAGTGAATTCAAGTTTGATAAGTCTTATTACCTACTTATATCAACTTCACAAACAGATTGGATGTGTGATGTGTGTGTAACTCGAGCTAATGAAAAATGAAAATGTTAGCTACATTTACATTTGCATTGCCACTTAAATTTTAAACACAAACTTAACATTACTAAATCTCGTTGTTTGTTAACACAAACCCAAATATAAAGAGGAAGCAAACACATCCAGCATCACGCGGAGCTAGTCTGCTAGTCATAACGCCTCATTAAATACCGCCTTTAAGTCGCAACACAAACTTTGCTCCGTCTCCCTCGCACTTATACCCCAACTTGATCGAAGAAAAGGACGGAGATAGTAGCCATGTTCAATGGTAATTAAGGGTCGTTTTGCAAATTACACGGTACTTAACCAGCCATATAACAGACATTAATCACTGAGTTGGGTCGCGCGCTACCTCGCTCGCTCCCGTGGTAATGATATGGTGCTGTCTCGCTCGCTTGGAGAGGTTTTAAGGTAACATGGTTTAATTAGGTCATAAATAGGTTTTCATGAGAGCGGTCGATGGAGGCTTTACAGGACAGATGTCGAAGTTATTATGAGGGAATCTTTGCGGGTGCGGCCTGGTCGGATCATCGTTATTGTAATTTTGCAGCTATTCTGGGAATTTGGAATAGATTGGGGGTTTGCTTTGGCATTGTAACGACTTTGTTATAATGTTCTAACTCCTCAATATATTCCTCTGTTTTTAAACAAATGAATAACCACATGTATTAAATACAAAAATACTTTATTTCAATAACTTAAGTTACACCCTACTATATTTTCTTTGTTGTGGCTTTTTTACATACATATTCAAAACTCTAAAGTTTTAAACATTTTATTCCATGGTGGTTTCAAAAGTTTAGTTATTTTTTTTACAAATGTCTCTGTTGTGTACAAACATAAATCTCAATCGCCAACAGAATAAATCCCGTCTTGTAAAACAGCTACATGTAAGTAAATCCAGTGCTGTCATATCACAAACCTTCAGTTTACGAGTTCCGAACAAGTCTCTGTTTTATCACGCAACATATAAAAACTAAAGCCGATACAACGCAGTCGTAAAAAAATAGCGAACAAAACAACACTATAGTAATTCATTCGTATTATTATTGGTCCATTTGTTTTTATTAGGGAAAACGTTGATGGGCGGAAAAACGAACATTACGTGTGTTATGTGCTTTATGCTTTACAGAGGAGATATCGCGCTGGCTGGGGGACGTGGTGGACTTTGGAAGATATTATGCTAACATGGTTTAAAAACTGAGCCTATTCATATTTAGGCAAGAATTTGTCAAGGGGATAGGATCTAGATTAACATGCAAGCACAATATATAATTTTGTCGTTGATAAATGTGTTGAAAACGCTGGGAATTCGTGCAGCGGTACGGAGTATCGACGTGAAAATTGTTTGTAAGTTTTAGGAAAAAGCATTAACTAAAAACTCTGTTGTCTGTTATTTAATAAAAAAAAATATACATTTTGAATCAAATGTTCAATATTTATGTTTGACTGGCCTGTTAGCTTAGTTGGTAGTGGCTCTGCCTTCTAATCTAGAGGTCGCGGGTTCGATTCCCGCATGACACAAGTATTTATGTTCTTTAAAAAAAAAAAAAATTATAATTACTTGTGTTAAGTCTGGTCGTTTGTATGTATAATAAGTATGTATTTACAAAAGAAAAGTATATAAGTATTATATCCGTTATCTAGTACCCACGACACAAGCGTTTGCTTAGTGTGGGGCTAGATGGCGCTGTGTGCAATGTCCCGGAATATTTATTTATTTATTTATTTATTTATGTACCTAAAAAATATAATGTCCGTGTAAAATTGACAACACATAAAGTTCTTCAGTTTTTGTGGCTACACAAATATTTCTGCGGAGAATTATTAATACAGAGTACATTTTATCAGTTTAAGTTACTGCCGCCCCAGTCATTTCAAAAACACCCTTTTGAACACGACCACAATATTGTGACACAAAGCATCCAAGCCCGGTTGCAACCACATTCAAACACGGTTGCCATTCATTCCTCAGAAGCTACATTATTACTTATTATATTATTTTCCATTCTTCCTTCATAGCCCGACTTGCCCTAACTCCCTCAATTCAATTACTTAAGTGCTCGACAACAAGCTCTGAGACATATGTCTGTCTCTTTTTCTCTCGTGCTTTTTGGCGTTAGTTTCTGTCCCTGTCTGAGAGGGGCTCGGGGATAATTATGTGAATAACTATTATTTTTCACGCGGTGTAATGGGTTGATAGAGATAATGTCGGCGGCGGCCATGTTGCTATTGGTAATTAACTTGAATGAGTCGGTAACGTCTTTATTCAGTTTTATTGGATTGTGACTGTTCAGATTTACGCATGTGTCGGTGATTAAAGTAGCTTGTTAAGGAGATGGGTGGGTGCGAGGAATTAACTAAGTAACTACCATTGTTTGAATTCTTATTGGTAATGTTTGATACTATTTGTGCAGATATTGGAATAATGTTTTATGTCTATTACATCTGTGTAAATCGAGTCGATAAGTATTAAGTTTTTCTAGTAAAGTTACATTGATAGCTGATTAATACAATATATAGTAAACAGTAATTATATGTACCTAATCTTGCTTTACAAGAACTTTAGTACAGTGTACTTACCTACATTCATAATTTAATTAATCATAGCTTCCACGATAGACAGAAAGAAATTAAATATAAATCACAACAGACATTCTAGTTTAGTATGATTCGAACCGTGGCAATATTTCACAGAATGTTTGCGTTAAAATAAACAGGTTGTTGAATAAGTTGCAATATCTGAGCTGTCGGTATAAATCAAACATCTCCGCGCCGAGTTGAACGCGTGACTTGGATGGAAAATACTTAAATTACATACTTGCCTATTTAACTATATTTTTATACTCTTACAATTACTTACCAAGAACGGTCTCACTTCGTTCTTGCTTGATAAGTATAAAAATTATTTACTATAGTTTCCAAATTGTAATCAATATTGCATGTTGGCTGTATTGTCCAGTTTACAGACCTAATAATAAAAAATACTCTTTGAATTGGCAAAGCTATTTACAATAATAAAATATAAAAACAAGGGAAGAAAAACTAAACATACTACTTCTAACTACAACATAAAATAGGGGCACACAAATCTTTAGAAAAGCCTAAAGATAATCTAAGTGCTCCAGCCCACTACCAGAGGGCTGCGTGCCCAGCATACTGGCCGCATTACCACGCTGGATGCCAATGCTGATACGTTGAGCCAGTAAAAGGCCAGCATTTTGGTCATGTGTCGCGTCAACCAAGCGCTCCGAGAGGTTTTGGAAATTAGTACGGGCTCCCGGACCCCACGGCCCCAAAGTCTCGACTCTATTATGGCATAAAGGAATTTCCATCTTAATCTGTTATCTCACTATTTATAACAAAGTGCTAAAGTGGCTACTATCGCTCCAAAAATGCTGTCAGAGGCTCTCGCAGAACAAGACAAAGAAGACAATTTTGGAATGAACACACATAGGTAAAAGAGTGAACACAACGATTTTTCGCGTTATCTAAAAGGCGTGTAATATTTTTAAGTAGTTATTTATAAATTTTAATACTAGTAACCCTGTATAAGTTTACTAGGTAGGTATATGACGTATGTTCGCTGTGTGCAATGTCCCGAAATATTTATTTTATTTTAACTATTCTATGAGCGATACTCGTATGAGTTATTAGTTACAAGTGGAAAGTTTGCGTTTCTTGATTTATATGTCTTTTAATTGGTTTGGAGTTTCTGAATACGAGTTACAACTTATGAATCGTGTTTTGTATAAATGTGTCTGTTTTAGTCATTTCTAACTATCGAATATATCGACGCATTAAAAAAAATAGTTTCCTACTCTCTCAATTTGGAGTTGAATTCCATACTTTCTGCATTGTTATTGATATATTGTTACATTTCATGAAAATAATTTAAATTAGGTAGGTAATAGATGTTTGCAAACATATGATCAAATTGATGTTTTTTTTATTTATTTATTTTTAATTAGTACTATATACAAATTAATTTGATAACTACGATATTTTTTAACAACTATTTTCATTGCACATCATTTTCACTCATAATACATCTTTTAAAAATCCTCCAACCCCTTCCCCGTGTTGTCGGGTAGACAGATAGCAAGCCTGGCAACATCATTAGCGCGCTCGTTTGTCACTACACCTTATCTCGGCGGAGACATGATGTTACTGGCAACCCCACCACCATGTGGGGGGGGTACATTGTGATATAGTTGTAGTGCAGGTAGCAGTGTCAATGTGGTGGTGTTTCATTTTCACACTGGGGACTTGGCAATTTTTAGAAGATATCAAAAAGAATATCTGATTATTACCTGCTCTGCTAGACATGAGGCTTTTTCGAAAATGTTTTAAAATCAAGTGTTTAAAAAGCCTTCTTTTAAAGTAAAGCCAACCACCACAAATGCTTAATCGGGATAAACAGGTTAGTTTACGGAAACTAGATTAAGATTTTTTTTTGCTTCGTGTGGGGCTAGATGGCGCTGTGTGCTATGTCCAGGAATATTTATTTATTTATTTTAATTTATTAATTCCCTTTCAAATGTTTTTCAGTGAGGTCGGTCGGTTTGTTTCAATAGAAAACATAATGATAATAGAATAAGTACGAGAAGTATTTACCTAACTCAATGTATCATAATGACATATAATGTAATAATGATGATCAATGTTCACACATTACTAAATGTGAAAAGCTTTCTATTCAACTGATTGAATCTACCAGACGCCATGTTTGAATCTCACGGGAAATTTTATAGATACCTCATTAAGGCCACCACTATTATGTTCTAAGCAGTAGTCGGATAATAATAGTGAAATAATAATTATTAATAAGTCTTGCTTCAGTAGCTTGCTACTTGGATTAAAGAGATGAATAAGATGTGTTGCGATGAAGGTTAAGAGAAATCAGCGATTTGTACATGATTGGAAAACATATGTAAGCATTGCATTATACTTCTGTTTTTTGTGTTGAAATTTAGAAAATTGTTGATACGAGAAAGCTATTGAATCAATGATACAAAAAATTACAATTATATAATCAACTGTCTGTAACAAAAAACCATGTTGGAATACACTAGTTTTACTGCATTATGTCCGCAGGCTTCATTATTGGCATGTTTTTTAAACAAACATGAAATATCAGCGTGCTTATTACGTTAAAACTTAGACCACACCACGTCTTATATATCTACTTTGATTAAAAGCTTGTATGAAAGCTAGTTTATAGACCAAAACTTTTGTACAGAAAGTAAATAGCTTCTTTATAAAATGTAATGGTGGGTCAAATTTAATACCTTTGTATTAACAAACAAGATATTAAAGAGCAATCAGTATTTTATGTGAATTTGCATTTGTGGTGAGAATGTTTGTGTTTAGACATAGCACTCATTTCACAAACTGCATAAACTGTATGCATAGCACAATTTCAAAGCTTCACAATTGTGCTAATAAACTGATACTTACACATCAATATATTTTTATGTATGACATACAAAACTACAGTTCAAACAAATATCATCCACAGATATATCACACAGAGTAGTTAAAACCGCTCGAAATATATTTATTCATGTTTGTTCCGTGGACACCTTTGGAAGAATTTGTGGGCGACGGGTAAATTGGATCGAGTTCGATACATCGCTCGTTTCACTAATGGATGGAAAAAATAAACGCGGTCCAGCCCGCGATGTATGCAATCCAATTCAAAATATGCAAAACGGTTTTTTGAATTGTTTATCGCGCACGTTAGATGCTTTATAGTGGTTGTTTGCGGAACTGTTGTTTTATTTACACGGTATGTTTGATGGAATATTTGAATATAGGTGGTTTGCTAAATAAAATAGTATGAAATAGGCATCCCTAACTTAGTTTACAATGAATTATTAAATATTTCTATAGAATGGCATATCAATTATTAAATTAAAAATATTGCCTAGGGATATTCGTGCCTAGGGAATGTTACTTTTATAAGTATAATTTCTACATAATATTCACTAAAACTAAAATATGTAACACTCAAAAACATAACGAAATCAAACCTTTACCTTAACAGCAGCATCCACAACTCTCAAAGACAAAAGGGTTGATTGTAATAAACAAACAAGATAAAAAAACAACTCTAAAACTTCATTAGCCGTCCTCCGGGGGCGCCGTAAATCATAAAAGGATTAGTGGCGCCCCCACCCGCACTAATTCGACGTTATTAAAAAAACTCATTTGCAAATTTGGATAGACGAAGAGATATTAAAGCGATAAACTGAATTATCTTCAATTTGAAGTCTCCGGAGGCCGATGGAGAAATGTTTTTATTATTATTATAACCCTTTATGTTTAAGTGCGGGGAAAAATGATATAGTTGGTACTTGTATGTATTCTGTGGCAGAAGAAGGGTTGAGTTACCTTATATAAATACAAGACGTTAATATTATCTTGAAAGGTTCAAATTTATCTACAACTAATGAATGCCTGTGGTTTTGCTCACGGTGTCATGGAACAAAATAGCCTATGCAACTGTCAGGACACTACACTATCATACAAAAAAATCATTATCATTCGTCACTCCGTTGCGGCTCAAGGGAAGAACAAAAAAATGGTATGATATGAATTAAATGTATATCGTACAATTGTATATAGATAGCTTATTTTAATAAACTATTAAAAACCGTATAGCCATAATTGTATGTATGTGTTTTCAAATTGTAAAGGAAGGTAGGTAGTACAAGTGGTACTCTAGGGGCTACTGCTACTCTACACCAGTCCAAATGCACCGAAACGACTGAAACTTTGCAAATTAAGAAAATGTAATTAGTACCACCCCTCCTCCCCTTGGACATAATTAAGGCGAATCTTGTTCTAATTTTGACATTTAATTTTTTATTTTTTTCTCCCGCGCCAGTCACCTCTCCAATTAATTAATTTAGAAAAAGTACCTTTGAAATTTAATCTGCTCTTTTCGGTGACAGTACTTTTTTAATTTTTTCTTTCTTAATCTCTGCTGTTTGGTGTTTTTTTATTTTTTTCTTCTGAGTTAATGAAATGGCGAGATTTTTTGATAGCGGCCTCCGGGGTGTCGTTCCGTGTTGTTTTTAATTTTTAACTTTTTGTCGCGGTTAAGGAATGGTTTATGCCTACCTACCTTTGTTATTTTGTTATTGTTAATGAAATGTTTTGTTTACCAAAACAGTAGAAAAGTTTCTATATTTTTTTCTGCTTTCTTAATAAGTCAACAAGATATCCTATCTCCAACAAGACTAACCCCAGCTAGCCGCACTAAGCCACACATTACATTTCACACTCTCGTATCGTCAGTTTTAAATCAGCACTTAATTCTCCGTCCCTCGCACATTTATCTATCAGATCTTGAAACTTTAAACTAAGGGCGTGTGTTCACTGGCGGGGTATTACCGCAAGTCCCTCGTCCCGCGCCCCGCATGTCCCGTTATCGCTCGTAAGCCGCTCATCAAGCCGGCATTAGCCGTTGTTGTGAAATCGGTGATTTGCACTGTCATGGCTGGACTTGGGGTTAACATGTGCTGATTTTTCAGCTTTCTTTTATGTGTTCTCACCTTTTTACAGGTGACTTAACGTAGGGAAACATTATGAAGCATTTTTACACATTTCTGTTTCGGTTCGGATTTATTATTCCAACAATATTTGTAATATTTGCAGTAGGTTAAAATACTCGTATATTGAATAAGAGCTATACGACTAAAATACGATATTGAATAATACTATAATTAAATAAAAGTATGTAATACTGCAATTGTTACGATAGTGAAAATATTCGTAAAAGAGGTTTTTTTACATGTCGTAAAGAGCAACTCCCCTCAGCCATATTTAGTTTTCAGCACTAGTCTGTCACAACACGTATAAACAGCGTCCACCCCCGCGTAATGATGTGACCGATTTTATCGCGATGCCGGCTTAGATGTCATTTAAATTTAAATTAAGGTATTACTCGTCCCGCCGGCGCGTGTGGTTGCGCCTTTAGGGTGCATTCTAAAACTACGCAACACGCCGCCTTAAGTACGCCATTTTAATGCAATTTAGTGTAATTTAAACAGAATTACGTGGGATTTAAAGCTTGTTTGTGACGCACACTTGCACTTGCAGTAGTTGTGGGACTGTTTGTGTAAGTACGAGTTACTTTTATTGTGTTTAATATTGGTAAACAAAATTAGTAACCAAAATGATTTTTGTGTGATTTCAACTACTTATAAATTAAGCGCGTAAAAAGTACATGTAACTATTTCCTAACTAATCAAGTTTTGAATAACCTGGCCTCCTATCAGTAGTAGGTTAGTTGTTTTCCTCAATATAATGTATTTGTACACGATATACACTTTTCTCAAAATGTTTTATGGCCAACATATATAGGTATGTATATAACCAATTGAATGGTAAACCTCATCCATCTGCACCTCGTGTCTCTCCCCCAGCACACAGCTCACGCAGTAGTTCCCACAACACCCCATCAGTATTGGAATCCAGATAAATCCGGCTGCAGCCGCTACAAATTGAATAAACCGATAAAAAACCAAAGTGGTTGCTATCGAGAGGCAGATCATACGCGTAACACCCTCGTAGCACCCTCGTAGCAGCGTAGCATCGCGTAGTAAACTCGTAGAGCTTCGTAGCACAAGTAGATAGTTATTTCTGATTTGATGTTGTTGGTTTTTTACATTATGTCGGTAACTTTAATGTAGATATTTAGTTTCATCTGCTTTTGAATAATAGTAGAAAATAAGAAAAGGCATCAAGAAATTAGAGCTAGTTAAGTGACGGACTTGACTTGAAATAATATAGGTACTTAGAAAAAAGTCAACAACAAAATGACATATAAATAAAACATGTCACTGCCCAGCATCAAGCATGCCAGTAATCGCATCGCTAATTTACAGCCGCCACGGCAACAAAACGATAAAAATCAAAACCCGTCACAAACAAAGCTTCAAAACCGATCATCCAATAACTCACTATAAAAAAGCGGGTAAAAAGGCCGAGTAAATCCGGGTTGTCGTGTGTATCTCGGGTCCATTAATAACGTGCCTTATCCCGCCTAATCTGGCTCGTTCCCGCGCATTCCCGCGCTTTCTGCGGGATTCTTTTCGCGCCAAAAAAACGCCGCCATGTTGGATTTATGGCGCGGATTAAACGCTGATAAATAATAAAACACTGTATCGGGGCTTGCGCCTGTCAAAGCGGACTATTGGACAAATTATATAAATGTTATTTTTTTACTTCCATGTTCAAATTTATGTATAATTTGGCTCTGATATTGTAACTATGTACTCGTAAATGAAATGAACAATTTGTTAATTCAATTGTCTCGAAGTAAAAATGGTCTAGTTAAGTCAGTTTTTAACTGACGCAAATACATTCCACTGTTATAAATAAAGAATAAAGTCTGCAGAAGCTTTCTGGAGTTCTTTTTTCATTTATTTTTTTTATAATTTTGTAACTCTTCTAATTTTTTACAATAAATCAAAACATTACAGTAGCTACAAAATTTATCACAATCACAAGGCCTTCGTAGTAAAAACACATAGTATGCATGGGAGTGGCGAGTCAGCAGTAGGTTTACGAGCCCACCATGTGGACACGCCTTAGGTTATTATTATATATGGTAATTTTGGAAAGAGAATGTAACTTATATACTCCTTACTGTTGGACTATCTTATAGACAACGTAAAGCATTTGCTGTGAGATATTATATGTTAAGTTAAGCACTAAGCACTGCTTCTACCTTCATAGTAAGAACAGCGAGATTGTGGAACTCTCTACCTGGAGCCATGTTCCCAGAAAATTATAACCCGCAGGGGTCTTCAAATCTAGAGTAAATAGATTTCTTTTAGGCAATCGTGCTACATCTTAGACTACAGTGGTGTTTAAAATCACGAAGGCTGTAGTCAAACGCAAACCTATTCCGTGTCAAAAATACTGCAGTTCTAAAGCAACCAGATTTCTATACGGTTAACTTTTTTACACTTAATAGGACCATAGACCGCCTGATAGTAAGCTACACTCTAGTCTAATATGTGATTCGTTTGCCTAGAAGAAACCTGTTTACTCTATTATGGCAATATATCAGCTTAATATGACAGTTTATATTTTGTATATCACCAATTGCTTGTATCTAATTAAAAGATTGAATAGTAAATATTTTTTCAACAATTAGATGTCTATAGAAAGTGATATCATGGTGATATTATGTTATATGTTACGGCTACCAATGTATTCCTAGTGTGTCCCCACCTTTATGACTTTGTTTGGAAACGTTATAAAAATAAAGAACTATCTTTCAACTGCGTGGGTAGAGTATAAAATTGACTAATTTCAGTATCAATTATTCATTTAAAACCGTTTGGTTGATTTTTGTGATGTTTTTCCCATGATAACGAACTTTATATTGCGAAATAATTTTTTTTTTTTTTTTACATGATATAGGCTTACGCTTGACTACAACTTGCCTGATGGTAAGCAACGTTATAGTCTACGATGTAGCGCGCTTGCCTAGAAGAAACCGGTTTACTTTCGACTTGAAGACCGACAAATTATAGTTCAAGGGGAATAGAGATTCGGGCAAGGAGTTCCACAGTTGGGCTGTTCGCACGATGAAAGTCGACGCAAAGCGCTTGGTGCGAGTCTTTGGAACCTCAACTGTATAACGGTGCCTCCTTGCCGTACCCCTACTCGTACGATGGTGAAATGGGAATGGTGAATTAAACAAAGCAACCCACTTTTTATCACTACATATAAAAATCTTGTATTTTATAACAAGTATCACAGCTACCAAATAATCTTCTGCAACAACATAGTATAAGAAAAGCGCTGAGTCGACTTTACATTGACGATGTGCTATGAAACATTGTATGTGCTTTATATAGCTACCATCGTAATATTATGACGTGTTGTTGCAGACTTGTACATATATTAGCTACTATATCTGCCAAGTAGTCCACTACTGACTGCCACAGTGTTGCTGCTACTTGGTTCAAGTGCAATTTACAGAATTAACATAATACAATTTTAGTTCCTTGTTATTAACACTTAAAAAATATTTACCTTGAATAAAATGACAGCACACCTTTGTACACTCTCTTCGTTTTATGATAGGCTATATATGTGTATAATTTATTTTACTAAAGCAATGTTTCGTGGTTTGATTCACATGACAAATTAGAAAATAAGTAAGGGTTTCTTAAATCCATGAAATAATAATAATAGTTATGTATGTAAACGAAGAACATAAAACATATTACAATCCAACAGACAAAAACAACAATAGAAATGTAGATAACTATCAAAAAGAACACACGAAACTCAAACTTTTAATTTGAAAGAACATTTGTGTAAAGTGTAGTTGGCAGCGGAAACAGCGCTGCATTAGCATACAAACCGCTGCAATGAAGCGCTGCAGCGCTGACCTGCTACGAGTCAATAGAACATAGCGTAGAACAATTTTACTGGCACTAGAGCTTTTATGTACCAATTTGAGTGTATTTTTTATGTTTGGTTGCAGTTTTGTTGCTCTACCAACTAGGATGATTGCTAGGCTAATTGACTACAAGTTTTGAATGGTAACATTTTTTTTTCAAATAGTTAATTAATTTCATACTTTTGTTTCATAAATAAACGTTGGTATTAATTAATATGATAAATATATTTATTTATACCAACGTTTATTTTGAACAAAAAAAAAAATAAACTATTAAAATTTATTCATTTACTTATTAATTCACCAATACTAACTAAAAGTAAAAACTTAACTTTATATGCATATGACATTAACATCTATGAAGTTGTCGTCAAGTGTAAATAGCTTCTATCACTTCTTGTCTATTTTTATCGTGATAGTGTTTGTTAAGTACATCTGTCCTCAATAGCTGCATTGTAGCAAGTTTTCCAATAACAGCCCAGCTCTGTGCGATTCACATCACCGCATCAAATAGTTTCTGTTGTGTTATAGTGGACGTCTGTTGCTAGAAGTGTATTGTAGTTGTGTTATAGTATTTGTTTTTGAAAATGACTGCTAATGGCCTTTTGTTAGTATGGTTATTTTCGAAAGTTCAAAATAATCTTGATAATTTTACTTGAGAAATCACTTACGATTATAACAATAGTTACTTATTATATTTATTCTGTAACTATATTTATTCATTCGCTATATTATCTCATAAAATCGAAGACGACATCTCTAGATACTACATATCGTTTACAGCTGCAGCATAGATTAAACAGTTTTAATATTACGGAACAAGTGAGCAAGTAAGACGATATAGACAAAGTGGACATATTACGCTTTGTCTATTACCTAATCTGTGTTATGATTCAACACAAGTCTCTAAACCATCATTCCCAACATCCTAACCAACATTTTCTCTATATAAAACGCAATCCCTCCATTCGTCTGTCTATAAACCCCTGTAAGTATACCTATCTCTATTATATATCGAATGAAAGCCGGCGGGCAATCATATCGATATTACGTCGGTATCGATTCATTCGATGCTGCGAATCGATTCATGAATATATATTGCACATTCTATGCTACAATATATACATATATAAAAGTATTAAATGTCTGTCTGTCCTGATTGCTAATCACTTCATATTCATGAAGTTGCAGATGGGAGGAAAAATAACAGGAAAATGAAAATATGTATTATTATGTACATAGATTGAGCTCATTTTCACATTACAGTTATCAAATATATATCTCTTCAAAATGTGCTATTCGTTTATATTAGCCATTTTATCATTTTCAGTCATGTCACATGTCAAAGACCCATAAGGTGGTTTGAAAACTCTTACGGCAGAGTTGGCCACTCTCATAAGAACTTACTAAGAAATGACACATATTTTAAATTAATTGATATGAACCAGTATACGTAGGTATTATCATGACTTTATATTGAAGGAAAAATACTAGTCTATTTCATGTAGTTTCCAGATACAAACAAATAATATAAATAATATAATATAAAATTCTTTGTGCGATTCTCTCAAAAACAATAATGTCGTGTATCGGAGCGGGCAGTGAACAAAAACAATAGAACAAACGGAACAAGCTTATATAAATCCAAGTACACACTATCATAATAGTAAGTTAAACCGTCCAGCGAGCATGTTAGGCGGCGGTAATGTAGCTAGCAGGCACCTAGCGATAATATTTCGAAAAACATATGCCAAATTTATAAAAAAAAAACAATATATATATATATATATATATAATGCAACTTATATATTGTTTTTTTTTATATAATTATACTCGTTTATTCTGTTAAGTTAAACGTTTTGGATGTGTCAAAGCACTTATTTATACAGAATATAAACTGCTTGCCTAGTAAGATACAATATATACTTTCGATTTTAAAATTTCTAGAAGGCAGTTCGCAAGAGACACACTTCGAACCACAACTTCGAGGTGAGCCGAAAACAGAGGACGATTGAAAGATTACTATAGATGTTGATTGATTAAACCAGAACATTAGTTGGTACACGTGTGGCAAACTCTGACACCAACGGTTTACGCTGTGGATGGAGATAGATTAGTTGTCTCCTGCTCACGTTGTCTACGCTATGATGGTATAAGAGGGCGGTAATGCGTACGTACGTATGCGGCGCGCGAGCCTTTTATTGTAATACCCACATATTGACTTTGCACTCACTATACATGGCTGAACAAGGTGACTGGAAGGCGCAAGAGTAAGGATTTTTGAGGAAGGTTCAATTAACTTAAAGAGCAAATTTAATGGAAAAGCTTATAAACTTTTGATGTTTACCTCAAGCCAATAATAACATATGCAGCAAGGACATATGGACAAGCTATATATTTTAGCTACACTTTATATCCAGGGTTCATGTCTTAACTGTCATCTAGTTTAAGTTGCTGAATAAATCGTGACGCAAATTTTTAAAAATAAATATTGGAAAGTTAAGGACTTCATCAAGGATCAAATGTAAAGATTAAAATACGAGTCTTTTATGGGAAATTAATAATAACATGATTAAATATTTGGTAACAATGACAAGCTATATCCAACTAAGTTAAATAGAGTATGACTACAGTATCTTTACCTATCTTCATTTTTCCATCATTCCAAAAGCACATAAGAAACTTCGCAACTGATCACACTGAACAAGACCCCCCCCCCCCCTCCCTAGAACGGAGGGGGTGTAGATGTACTCGCCAACTAGATGGCGATATGGTGATATGGCGTGTAGTTTGGATGTAAGTTTATATAGGTTTTATATAAGGGGGATTGTAAAGCGGTATAACTTTATTTTGGAATCATGCTCGTGATTGTCAGTAGTTATTTAAGGTGTTTGTGAATAGTTATGAGTATGTTTTGAATGTTCAAAATCGTGATAAACATTGTTTTAGTAAGTAGCAAATTAAAGAATTATAATCGTTTTCCTACTATATCTATAATAATAATAATAATTCATTTATTCATCTATAGTGTTACAGCGTAATTATAATATTTGATTTAATAATAAAGTGTTTCACTATGAGATAAGTCTTACATTTATACCCTATTTACGTTTTGTCTGACGATTTGATAAGTTATTGTAATTCATTAACTAATTAGGTAGGTTTCTATTATAATTGATATTAGTATGAGATCATTTAAAAGGAATAAATAATTTAAACATTTGTTAAACATATGTAGTTACTTACACTAATTTTCAGCTGTATAGGGTCTTCGTCAATAAATAATTATAAAATTACAAACTTACTCAACTTATATTACCTATTACAACTATTGTATTGCAGTTGCATTAACCGATATTTTAAAATTACTGTAGTCATTTTTCATAAATTCCGATACACTGTAAATAGTCTGAGATAGGAGTAGTTTTTTTTTACATTATTCTGAAAAATACCCTCACTCTCAATTTGTTGTATTTGTACTGGTAGCTTGTTGTAAAGTTTTTGACCCATTACTCTAGGTAATTTTTCATACATTGCTAATCTACAAGGAATTGTTTCTAATAGTTGAACAGGTTTACAAGCTCTGGATTTTGATGGGGGTTTTCTTTGATATTCATTTATTATAGACCTGGCATATCTAATGATTTCAAAAATGTAAACGGAGACAGTCGTTAATATGTTCAGGTTTCCGAACAGTTTCCTACATGAGTCCCTGTAACCAGATTTCGTCAGTACCCTGATTGCACGCTTCTGCATCTTCAGGACACGTTCGTAGTCTGTGGAGCAGCCCCAAAGTATGATTCCGTACGACATTACTGAATGTACGTATGCGAAGTAGACCTCTAATAGTTGCTCTTTGGAAGTCACAGCTCTTCTCTTATAAAATACGAGTTATTAATTTAATGTCCAAATAGTTGGTATAACATTGTGAAGTATGGCAGTAAACCAAAAATACTGTAATTGATTCGAGTAATAATCAAACTAAGTTGAGTACCTAGTGAATAGATGATCAAAAAGATTTTCAACTCAAATATAACAGTGTTTTTGGTATGAATTATTTTGTTAAGTGCTAAACCCGCACTATGGTTGTTTTTTTGTTTCCAATAAAAGTTTAAGTGTGTTTGTTAATAAGTTAAGTATAATAATACTTCATTTCAGTACCATCAAATTTAACCGACTCTGCACAAAATTAATCCTTAAACAATAAAAAATACATATTTGTGATCTCCACAACACATGATAGTGTTACACGGCTAGTTCTCCGCGCGCAGTGATCCAATATAGCAGCAGCATTAAGTAGCCACATGTTGTCAGATCGATATCAACGACTCTGCTAATGCGATTTGGATAGGCTGCGAGCCGCTGCGAGTCGGTGCGAGTCGGTGCGACATGGTGCGAGCCGCTGCGAGTCGGTGCGAGTCGGTGCGACATGGTGCGAGTCGGTGCGACATGGTGCGAAACGGTGCGACATGGTGCGAGTCGGTGCGAGATGGTGCGAGTCAGTGCGTTACACAGCGTTAGGTTTTGATTTGATAATAATTGTATCTTGATGAGTACTAGGTACTCAGAATAATTGGTTTTAAGCATTGGTAGTCGGAATCAATTGATTCAATTTTCGTTTATTATGGTTAACATTTTTATTAAGTGGACACGACATTTAATTTGACCTAGTACCATTTTTATCATACGATAAGATAAGTCTTTTTATGTTTATCGTATTTGTGTATTTAATAGACACATTCGTAGGTAACTATGGAAACACATTATGTTTTTTTTATTTATGTATAACAATAGTGTCCCGTGACTTATCCTCCTCTATAGTGCATGCAGTACTGTAGACTGTAGCCCGCGAGAGATGAAGTCTGAGGCGACACAATCGATAACACATTATTCATAAGACGACGCCAAAATATGGACACGGGAAGGTGTGGAGACTACTTGACTTATTTTACTGTCATTTTTTCTGATTATTTTTATTGGGTATTAACATTGGACAACATGTTTTGCTTTACATTTAGGTATTATCCTATTTGTTTGTTCACTTATCTGGAAGAAATCAGGGAATTCCAATAATTAAATAAATTGGCAAGTAATACATGGTAAGATAATAGACACATGTATACAAGTCTGCGCATAGTATTCTTTGAAATAAAAAGTAGTAAATTATGTTTTTTTTAATCTTACTGTACTGTACTCAAAATAAGATACATTATGAAAACAGAACTCACCGAAGCTATTTTTAAATTGTATAAGATTTGCGTTTGACTGCACTAATATTAAAAAGACTCCTCACAATTGAATAACTGAAAATATGATTCAACTTAAAACTGTTGCTTTGTTTCAGACTTATGTGAATAATACTAAAATATGAAAAATAAAAATAAATTTGAACTAATTCGTCTCCACAGCCCTCTATTCCTAACATCAGTTCCCGCCACCCGCGCCATGTCTCGCGGCCGCGACACGCTGCTATCGCCCTCTCTATCTACCCGCATACATATACACACATCTCTGTCCCGCACTGAACACCATTACTGTGACATTGTCGACCATATTTATGGAACTTGGTGGAAATGTAAGATTTTTAAGACAATGATATGATAATGCTGATTTTATTAGGTTTACTAGTTATTTGAAGTAATATCTGAGTCGTACTGCATAATATTTGTTCATCTTCCATTATATGAGAATGGATGAAAGAGTATTCGAGCGTGGTTGGACTTGGAAGATAATAACTTTGATAGAAAACTTTAACTATACTTATATAAAAAAATAACACAATCTTATATGAAGTAACTTCTTACTGTCATGAATAATACATTTTCCTTTACATGTTTGCGGATACTTGAAGCAATCCCAAATAAAACGAATAATGGCAGACGCCTCTAGATAGCTCTGTCTCAATTAAAAGATGTTTTTTTACGTGGGATAGGTTTGCGTTTGCCTACAGCCTGCCTGATGTTAAGCATTGCTGCAGACTGGTAGATCAACTCTAGATTGCTCGTTAGAATACAACTCAGACGATTAGTTTCTGTTAACAGGAAAATATTTCAAAATTAACTGGTCATTAACTTTATATTTAAGTCATAGAAAACAGAGACAGCTATACTAAAAGTTTAAGGCCTGAGAGTGCAAAACAATTTACTACAAACATCATCAGATAGTATCTAACACTACATGTTTGCATCTGAATGGTCGAGTGAGCCACAATACTGCTCCCACCGTATTGCGGATATTCTCAGAAACTCGACCAAAACAAACTTGTACTTAACATTCACCTTGACCTTTCATAATCGTGCAACTATTCCACTATCACTGCAACTACAATAATAGCAATCACAGACTTATCACTCACAGGTTCCTAATCACATATAGGTACATACATAATACGAATATAAAAATAATGTATTTGTTGATTTGTTTGTTCCGTTTTCACGCTGCAATGAAGCAACAGATCATCTTGTCGTTACATGATGATAGTATTTTGTTCGGAGAGTGATATAGCCCGCTTTACATCCCTAAACATTATGAAGCTGCAGGCGTCTACAATAGTCTAGCAAATACAAAATAATAAAACAAACACAGGGTTCATCGTGAGTAACCAAATAAATATTCCAGGACGTTTCACATAGCGCCATAATAGTTTCATAAGATTCGACCCTGTTACTATTTACTAACATTTCTTGAATAGTATATAGTTGCTGCCAGTGAGCTTACATATAATATCATTGGTTGCTACTATCTGATATCAAAATTGACCATTATTTGCCAATAAGGTGTCTATAGGTAATATTATCATTGCATCAATTTTCCCGCCACTTCCAGCAGCCTCCACCGAGTTACACGCATTAACAGATGCCGTATCTTATCTGAGACCGATTTAAAAGCTCATTAGCGTTACTAATGTCATTAGAGCTGCCGGCGGCATTCTGACACGATCATTACTAGCACATCGCCTTAAATACTACGCGACCCACATCCTAATTTCAGCCCTAATACTATAAAGTTAAGGTTGATATTGGATTGATGGTTGTAGGTAATTAAGACGCACCACGACGTGACGAAATCACTCGCATCAGTCGGAATGAAATCCGATTGTCGATTGAATATAATCCCTTTTCCTGTTAATACAAGAACCGATGTAGATAATTATCGTGAGGTTTAATTTCGGTCGGTTCCATTTGTCACTCGGATGGATGTTGTGTCTCGAGTGATGTATGAGAGAGATGCTTGATAAGGAGTATTATTGGCCGCCAGTTAATTGTCCCGCTTGGACACGCGGCTTACTGAGATGTCCACTTAATTGATATGGTTTCTATTTTTAGAGATCTTTAACCAAAGAGTAAGAATGAGAACTCTATTGCTAAAACTGTTAGGTCTTCTGTCTGTCTGTATCTAGTGAAATGTGATAGTTCGTATAAAAGTAGCCATGTCTGTTGTCAGAGTATTTAAACCACATTAAGGTCATTTGTGTAACTATCACAGTGAGGACATCGTTTAACCTTTGGTTGCTAATGTTTATATACCTACTTAAAACTGAATAAAAGTGTTTTCGCAAGGGTCACATACAACAATCGTTTTTTTTTTACATTTCATTGAGAAAATAGTACGGAACCAACTAACCAATTGAACCACGCGTCTCATTTATACATGCTGGTCAGTTCTTAATCGATTAATTTTTGACTCAGAGTTCTAGTAAATAAAGTCGATTTTATTCGATTATAATGAAATGAAAGTCATGCGTTATTAATTCAGTAGCGTTAGATGTAATCAGTAATTAGACGGCGATGTCATTAAGATAATTTTGGGAATGTTAATTATAATTAGTATTGTGATTGGAATGGTACAGGTAAGCTCCTTAATGGTTGTGCCAGATCAAAGCAATGTTACAGACATCTGGTGGGAGCCTAACGAATATTAATCAATACATTATTATAATAAAGTGATACTAAGAAAAAGGATTCAGTAAGTAATTTTGATTCGAACAAATTATTTGTTCTATTATTTTCACGCCATGATATGGTTTTGAAAATTTTAAGTTATCAGGTGTGAAAACTTGAACTGAAATCGAAGTAAGTACAATGTTTTCCACCGAGGTGACGATTCTTCGCCTCGTCAGTTCAAACCAATAAAATAGCAAAATTGAGGTTATCGGTCTGACAATCTGGGGGCACGGCAGTGCCCCCGCCAAGTCGAGCGCGAAGCAAAGAATTTACTGGAACCATTTCGCCGCATTTTCGGGCCCCTATTTGAAAACCACTGGATGGGACTAGAACGCTGAAATTTTCGTCATCTGGTAAGCTACATAAACACACTTGAAATCCAAAATTTCAAGTCGGTAGATCATTTAGTTCCGAAGCTAAGGGAAAGCAAAGTTTCGCATTTATGACACTCACTCATGATCATCAAAATAGAACTAGTACTTCCCATAAACTCAGAGCGCTGAAATTTGGTACAGAGTTAGGGTTTAATGGCCACATAAAGGGAAAACTATAAAAAGTAGGATAATCGAAGATCTGTAGTACCTGGTGACCCTGATTAGAAAACACAAGAGCCCAACCAAACTATTAAAGTGTGACTTGGCCGTTGACTTGTACCCACTAACGTCTAAAGAATGTTCAACGGCCAGTCTTATAACATTAACTATAATAATAAAGAAATCGCAGTAAAGAACCTTAGACTTGGCACGACCTTATCTAGATTTCATTACTTTTTAAAGATAAACAAGCAGCTCCAACGAGACTTGGCTAGTCTTTTACAGAATGTTTTTGGTGGGATTCTTCTTTCTAGATACTAGGCATAACGGACTAGTTTGTCTTTATGATTTAAAAAAAAAATATCTAACTATAAAACATACAATTCCAAAACTGTATAGAAACTATACATGTAAGTTACTTCAAGTGACCTGTTTTATATACTTTTTCAATGATTGAAATTGCGACCAAATTCAAGAGCATTCTATAAAGCTAACCCTGCTCCGCGTTGTCAGGTAAAAATATTTCCCACCGCTTCCCATGTTAGTCTCACGCTCATGCTATCTACCATCTCTCACATCACGCCGCGCCGGACATCAGATGTATCGAGACACGATACCTGACGTAACTAATTCACCGGATAATTATTATCGGGGGTTTAAAGTAAGTCATTTTAGGAACAAGCTTTCGGGCCTTTGAGCAAGGGCTGATTGTACTTTGAATAAATCATAGAAAAGGTAAACTAAACTTATTTACTTTTTTGGGATTGGTTAAAATCACTCCGGCTCATTCCAGCTGTGAAATTAAAATCTTAGTTCGACATAGCTGTAGGTGGTACCAGTAATTGTGTAAAATAATATACAGTTAATAATCTCATAAAGATAAGAGACACTTTCGGAGATCAACAGTAGCTCGCTAGGTTAAAAGTAGTGTTGAGGTTTAAAATCTCTGATATTTCCTATGCACTATACCAGAACATATACAACAAGTGATTTCGCTTAAAATAATTACCTATCTACATCTCTAATGCCTTTGAAACACCGTCTAAATGGGTAACAAAACATTACCCGACCGATACAGCAGTGAACGCGCTCGCCCTTAAACACCGAGATCAATTAATAAATAGCCCGGCTAATGGAGTGCGCACAAAGGGTTGATATATTCTACTTACTCAACATGCTATGCTATATTTTGTAAAAAAAATACCATGTTGTGCTCGTCGTTATTAGGAACCAGTAATATATACAGTAAATTAAAGTATTTCATCTCTATTTTATGACGTTACTGAGAATTGACAAACCCATCTAAAATTAAAGAGGTACGCTGACACCAGCTTACATAGTATTAGCATGCTCCATCGTCGATTTAGATATTTAATCACCAGATCAGCTGAAAAGTTTGGTCTGTCAAAAGTGGACCATACCTGGCACTAAAATGAATTACGAGTATACACACTATGCTTATAGAAAAATGTGCCCAAGTAAGTTTTTCTTTTAAAATCATTGAAGTTTTCTGAATGTTACTGCTTTTACGTACGTACATGAATCTTTAAGTAACTATTATAATCATCATCATCATCGGGTGCCATCTTCATATTGAAGTTCGGAGGTCAGTTGGCAAAACTTCTTGCGATCCCATGCTGCTTCTTTAAGATGCGGGTAGCTTAGCTTTGTCCGTTTCTTGATGTCGTCTAACCATTTCATCCTTTGACGGCCAGGGCTTCTTTTTCCCGGAATCTTGCCTTCGAGGATCAACCGTGGGAATTCATACAGGGATCCTCTTTGCATATGTCCAAAGAAAGCGACCTTACGTCTCATGACAATCGACATTAACTCTCTCTTGCGATTGGCTTTCTGCAGTACCTTGACTAGTATAATGTATGACTTGTTATACTCATTAGGAATAAATTGAAATTGAACTTTTAACTTTATGTCACAATTTCGACCAGTTTCGGAGCGACTGGTGTTAGGGGGTTGTCTCTAAATTATGTATAACAACTTAATCTTTGTCGATTCATAAAAAAAATGTCAAGCGCGCAAAAGTGTATGTTGCCCACTAAGCTATATTTGTTAGTTAGCATGTCCTCCCTAGATGGGTCGCGCGGGTATTCATTAGGCGTCGCAAACTGGCAGCTTAGCCGCGGTTACATTAATTTTAACATTAATTATAATATTAATTATTAGCTAACTCATGTCGCTTACCCTCAGAGACGTGACTTGAATGTACCGTCCGCAAAATAAGTAAGGTTGTACTCACTGTTCAGATACTGGTTTGAATAGTGTATTTCTATGGACAAGTAATTAGAATCCATAGTTGTCAATGTGTTGTAAGTCTTATTTTGTTGCCAAGCCAAATATTACTTGAATCTGAGTGACATAAAATTTAGACTAGGTACTATTTGTTATTTTAAGGTCTTACTAAACATAATTGTTTTTTACTGACAAAATGTAGCATGAACAAGCAAAGAACCTTTTTTTTAAATAATTGACTTAAAAAATATTCAAAATAATATTAACAAAAAACAACATCAATCGAGCCCAAATAATGATATTGAATCCTTCAAAGCCACAGACGTTTGTTTTGCACTCTGTACTTTAAACTGGCACATAAGCCCGAAGACGTAGCGACATCTGCCGGCGTAATTGAGGGATTACTCACATAATTGAAACCGTGTGATAGAGACAGACAATCACATTTCAACCGCGCGCGAAAGAGACGACGCACATCACTCAACGCCGTCTCAAAACGGAACGGTTAACAGCGTGTCTTCTTGTATATTGTATTATCTTACGTTTTATGCCCTATTAATCTTGCTCGCGGCGTTTCGTTTCGAATTTGCACCTTGCGTGGGAGAGACAGAGTCGTTTTTTGCGTGCGATTGTTCGCTATACAGGGTGGTGCAATAAATAATTGTTTGTTCGCGTAAAACTGGAGTGTTCGCGTTTATTCCCGTCAAGTGCTGAGCGTTTTGTTTGAAGACGTAAAGGTAATCTGGGATAACGAGGGAGATCCATCGTAAACAAGCCATAGCACTGATGGATCACTTGATTTAACGTTTGTAAACTAACTAGGGGCATGGAATTATGTCTTGTTTTTGACTTTAGCTGTGTCAAGTCACACTGAGCGCTCGTAGAGGTGCTACGATGTGTCTACGACATGTAGCACGTAAGTAGTTTACAAGTTTGTAGCGATTGAATATTTTAGTGATATGTGTGTGTAACCAGCCAGATATATAATTCACTGAAACAAGTGATACAAAAAACACTTAGCACTGAACTTGAACCAAAGTTAGACAGAAATAAATTAAATACAATTACTTATTACTTAGATATTGACATAAATGTAAATAATGTTTGACATGTTGGTATTATGAATAAATATAAGTAATCAAGTCTAGATTATTACACAATTAGTAAGATATATCCGTTACCTCCTGTCAATTTATTACTTTTTACATAATATGAATCCCCATAAAATAGCTTAAATAACTGTCACGTTCAAACGTTAATTTAATTATTATTACAAACACAAAATCCTTTATATAAAAATTGTAATATAAAGGATTTTGTGTTATTGAGAAAAGTAAAGGGAAATAAGTAACAATCTATTTCGTATATGAAAGTCTCGATCTGACTTTTGTATCTGTTGTCCATTTGATACATATTATTTTGTCATTTTTTATTACAAACAGTATATTGGGCCAATATGTTACCTTACGTTCTCACAAACAATTCTGTTGTCGAAGTAGGATCTTACTTATTCCGAAATGAAACTGTAAACAATAAAACGTTCAACATATCAAGCAATAAGTATTTACTGGCAATACGACACGAGTGTAGAATATGAACGAAGTTATTCTCGAAACAATACCCGGCGTAGATCCGCACAAATCCCGCAATAATAAGTCGGTGCGTGATTGATACAATCAAATCCCTTGTCGACGCCGCCATTTGCATTTTTATGGGTCCCGCCCGCCCTGCGCCTGCCCTACCCTGCCCCGCCCGCCCAGGAGGCTCTAGGTGCTTGATGCTAGTCGTCTATGACTTCGATGCGACGAGTCGAATGTCGATCTTCAGATTGTTATAAAACTTTTCCTTTCACTATGTGTAACTGTTCTGTGTGTTGTATAATTTGTATTTATATTTTTATCGCCTATAGCTTAGGTAACTATTCAATCATATAAATATTTTGTGTTTGCTCTCTCTTTAATCTATATATATTTTTGATCAACATTGAAATGAATGAACGCACTACTACTACGTTACCACTGCAGCCTATGTTATACATTCTATTGTATAAGTTACTTATGTGTAGTGTAGGTGTAGTGTAGGTGGCGCTGCCATCGCATTAGTATCTGTCTCTGTTATTAATATTGTAAAAAAATAGTAAATTTATCATAAAAGTGATATAAACATTATAAATAAGTGCACAATAACAAGATCCGATAGTGGAAGTGTTATCTCGTGATTATATAAAATATTCAAGTGCAAAATTATAAAATAAATACGACGCAATGTCAGTGTACACATTTTACGAAAATAGCAACTGAATCTAAATCATAGTAACAAATACAGTGATAAATAGCTAATATAACACGTTTTCGCAAATATAGTGACATAAAATAGTGATATTATTATAGAAATATTGCAATTATAATGAATGTAAAAATAAATATGAAGCAATGACAGTGAACAATTTTAATGTGGAAATATCAACTAAACAGTGATAAAAATGCAAATAATCAATAAATACAGTGGAATTAGTGGAAATAGGGGCAAAACTAGTAATATTAATCAATAAAACTTGTAATTTTATTACATTATTGTATATCTACCCTCTATAAAAAAAAAAAGTGACTGTGTATTTCGTTGAGTAGTGTCCTCACAAACAATGTAAATAACCACCAAAGGAAGGCGAACGTAGTGGTGCCTATTTATCGGCTTACATTCAACCGTCGCCAACGAGGTATATAGAAATTGTATACGGACAATTAAAAAAATGGCTAAAACTATGCTAACTCGTTTGAGAGCTAAAAAATTACTAGAAAATAATGACGGAAATTTGACTTCTACAAAACTTGACGAAGATAAGGATTCATTGATTAAGAACTATGCTAAAACTATACAAAATTTAGGGAAAAAATTGGAAAAAAGCGATTGTTTAAACAAGAAGATGTTAGAAGAGCAAGAAAACAATGAAATTGAATTTGAAAAAATGTGTAAAGAACAATATACACTGAAAAAAAGACTATCGGAAGAAGAAGAAAGAAACAGCAAATTACAGGAACATATAATTAAAGTACAGAAAGAAAACTTAATCTTAAAAGAAGAACAAAATGAATATGAAAATATGTTTAGGCGCACAAACTATGAAAAAGAATATAAGCAAGTACAAATAGAAAACTACGATCTTCAACTTAAATACAGCGAACTGCTACTAAAATCTACACCAGCAAACAGAACCTGTATCAAAAAAGGGCATACACATTTAAAGAACACATTACGGAGGAAAAGAACTAATAAACAAAATCTAAAGAAAAAAAACAAAAAAATTAAATTGCTGTCACATGCAATACAAATTTTGAAAAATGAAATTATTCAAATTGATAAAACTGCCACAGCATTTGAAGAAGAAAGCGAAAAGTTATTAAGTATTGTGCAAGAATACGAACAAGACATAAAAAGAAAAGATATAGCCTACAGTAAGATAGAATTTTTAGAAGATCAGCTTAAGAGTCTACAATGTATGATAGAAAATATTGAGAGAAGCTCCTATCACCAAACTGCACAAGAAATAAATGACAGCCAAATATTATTGGATCCAAATAGTACAGTAAAGACGAACAACACAACTAATGTATCAAGAAAAACTGACAATACAAATAGCAAGATATCAAACAAACCACTACATGAGCATCAAAACTTGCACCCTGAACAAACTGAGCCCCAAAATAAAAAATGTATTACCATAAAGATGCTTTCTGACAGCTACGGTAAAAATATGGCATCAATTGTATTGAAACAACTGCCACATGATATACGACTCACAAACACCTGTAGGCCACATGCATACTGGGATCAGATTTTAAATGAAAGCTGTTTTGATGAGATCTCACATACCGTGGACGTATTTGTCGTTATTATAGGATTATATAAAACTATCTTTCCTAAAACACATGAGTATCTGAGCAAATTAGGAAAAATTGCACAAAATCTTAAGACACAAGGAAAGAAACTTGCTATCAGCACTATACTCTACACTAGCAACTCCAGTATTAATAACAAAATATACAAATTCAACAGCAAGTTATACATCTTAGCATCGTTGATTAATAACATCAATATTATTGAACTGAATGGAAGCACCTCAAGGACAAAAATAGAAGATATAGCCTGTTACATCACAACTACGTGTCATCAAAAAGCGAATAAAAGTAATCTAGCGGTCTTAACTGACATAGCCACAACTTCATCTGAGGAAATAGTAAACTCTGACATCGGGGTAGATTCTTCGGCACCAGCTTCAAATTTTACCAAAATAATGTGTCAAAAAAAGGTAACTTAAGATTATGTCATCAAAACGTTCAGGGTGTGTTCACAAAAGCTAATACCCTTAGTCTCTTTCTAAAACATGAAGCTATTGACATTATGTGTATGACGGAAACTTTCTTAAAAACTAGAAAATTGGATGCATTTAAAGTAGAAGGTTACAGAATTGCATCACAATATTGTAGACCTAAAATAAAACAAGGTGGTTGTATGATTTTAACAAAAAACAATATTAAGTTCAAAACCAGAGAAGATGTAAATAATATGTCAATAGAAAAACATTTCGAAGTATGCTGCATAGAATTAGAAAACTGTGTTATATTGGTCACTTATAAATCGCCTAGCGGAGATATCGCAATCTATTCGACTAAATTAGAAACATGTCTTGATAAAGTAACAAAATGTAATAAATCAATCATCCTTTGCGGCGACTTTAATGTAAATTTTGCGCTAGATATGGAACTACGTAGCATTTTTTCTGACGTCTTGAATTGTTTCTGTTTGAAAAAGCTTATCCATAACTATACTAGAATACAGGGTAAATCTAAGTCTTGTGTAGATAACATTTTCACTGATTCTGAGCTTACCACTAGCACTTTGGTCCTTCCAGGCATAAAATCAGATCATTTAGCACAAATTGCTAACTTTAAAATTAATATAGAATACCTTCCCAATGCAAAAACTAAATCAAGGAAGATTACAGAAGCCAGAATAAATGAACTCAAAGATTCTCTAAGTAAAAGATGGGAAAATCCAGAATTGTATAAGGATTATTCTACATTCTCAAAAGTTTTACTAAGCAGTCTAGATAAGGTAGCACCTGTCACTGAAATGTCCCAGAATAAGTCCAAATTTTGTGAGTGGGCTACAAAAGGTATTCTGATTTCTAGGCAAAGATTGTATAATCTGTATTCTATCCACAATGATGGTGGAAATGTAACAAGAATATATTTAAGTACATATAGTAAAATTTTCAAAAAAGTATGTCTTGCTGCAAAAAAACTACATTTGAATAGAAGAGTTGAAAATTCTGTAAATAAAATTAAGTGTGCTTGGCAAATTATAAGAGAGGAAACGGGCAAACAAACAAATTGTAACATTGTATGTGACAAAATCTTAAATGCTAATGGCAATCTAATGTATGACAAAAATGAAATATGTGACATTTTTAATAATTATTTTACGAATATAGCTAATACATTGACTAATAATTTAGACGCTTCAACTGAACAATCAATAACATATTTGAAAAAATTTATATCGAGCCAGAACATTAACTTTGTCTTAAAACCTGTAACAATTTCACGTGTTATTAAAATAATACGACAGTTAAAGCCGAAAAAATCTAACGATCTAGACTATGTAACTCCAAATTTATTAAAACGCCTAGAAAGTGTAATAACTTATCCTATAACGACTATAATTAATTATTGTATTAGTAAGGGTATTTTCCCAGATGAAATGAAAATTGCCAAGGTTGTACCAATTTTTAAGAAAGGAGACAATTTAAATTGTAATAACTATAGACCAGTGTCTATTCTCCCAAGTGCCAGTAAAATCTTTGAAAAATATGTTACTGAAGAACTCATGAATTACATGGTTGATCATAAGTTACTAAATGCTCGTCAATTTGGTTTTCAGAGAGCTAAATCCTGTAAGCATGCCATAACCTCTCTAATCACCGATATCTTGTCTGGTTTGGAGAAGTCACAAAAAACGTTTGGAATGTTTTGTGACCTCTCTAAAGCTTTTGATTGTGTATCACATAATATTCTTACCGCCAAGCTGGAACACTACGGTGTGCGTAATATAGAATCAAAGCTGTTGAAATCCTACTTAAATAACAGGTCGCAAATCACAGAGGTAAACGGATGTAGATCGGGATCTAGCTCATTGAAATTAGGTGTGCCACAAGGATCGATCTTGGGTCCATTATTGTTTCTCATTTACATCAATGATGTATCTGCAGCTGTGAGTGATGTAGATATATCTGCAGCTGTGAGTGATGTTGATGTAGATATAGTCTTGTTTGCAGACGACACCAGTCTAATCATAAAAAGCAAATCGGAATGTGAAATAGGATGTAAAATCAAAAATGTAATTGATAGCATAAAAAGCTGGTTTTCAGCTAACAACATGTTACTTAATGTAGAAAAAACTCACATCGTTAATTTTAATCTCGCAACATACGTTAGAAACCCACCAAATGCTACCTTACAAAAGGTGCTCGAAGAATTGAATCTTACTCTATCAAGTAATGTAAAATTCTTGGGAGTTCAACTAGATAAAAAACTTAATTGGTCAACTCATATTGATGAACTTGCAAATAAATTAAGCTCAGCTACTTATGCCATCAAAAAAATTAAAGAACTAGCCGGTAAACAGGCAGCAAGGACTGTTTACTTTGCATACTTCCATTCTCTAATGACTTATGGATTACTGTTCTGGGGATCAGCTGCTAACTGTCATACAAATAGAATACTAGTACTACAGAAACGAGCAGTGCGCTATATCTTGGGCTTAAAATATTTAGACTCATGTCGGAATAAATTTAAGGAAGTAGGCATTATGTCAGTATTTAGCGAATATATATATCAAAATGTACTCTATGTTCTCGAGAACTTAGATCAGTTCACCACAGTGGCAGATGAATTGTCAGATAGGTACGAAATAAGAAATAAAGAGAGGCTTAGTAGACCTCAGAGAAGACTAGCTAAAACATCTAACAGTTTCCACTGCATTGGGATTATGTTATATAATAGATTGCCCCAAAATATAATTAAATGTAATAACAAGACTTTGATACTAAATTGTGTTCGTCAGTACTTAATGGATAAAACCTATTATACACTAAAAGACGCTATCAATGATAAAGAATTATTTAGAGATATAGACAAATTACTTTGTAATTCATAAATTATATTAATTTACACTATTGTGTATAAATATTATGTACCTAATAATTAATTGTAAATCGACGTTTCTAAGAGCATGTAATTGCCTACAGAAATAAAACTAAAAAAAAAAAAAAAAAAAAAAAAAAAAAAATGTATTATACAACATTATATTCTGAATCCTAAGTGATTTTTCTGAAACTGCCTGTCAAAAACTGACAGATGACATTTTGTTTCGCCTACAACCTAACAACGAACCAATAAGTGAATAGTTGCCCAAAATGCGCATAAATGTGACCATATTGACAGCCGCGACGGATTGTGTTACAGCGCCATCTGTCAAACGACAAATAAAGTATTAGTGCTGGCCACATTGCGTAGGAGTAGGGTGGGAGCAAAAACCCATTTTAAAAAGGTAATGATTTACTTTTTATTTTATCTCTACTTTAAGCTATGTGAAGATTCATTAAAAGAAATACAAAAAAATGGTCCCTTTTTTCTGTAACTTCAAAAAATACTTACATTGCATGCATTTACATGCGTAAAAGACATGATGTTTGAAGTTTTTTCAAACTCAAGTTAGTTTAATTTATCTGATGTTTTATTTTACACCTCACACTCCACACGCAAGAAACAACACACATTGTTAAAATGAAATTATATTTACAATGTCAACCCCCTAAACACTTTTAGCAATCTGCACTCGATCGACATGATGTTGCTAATATCCCAATCCCTATATTTCTAACCCTAGCACAAAACAGGCGGAGCCGCACGCGACCGATCCTATAAACCTCTCCTTTACAAGGCAAGCTTTACTCGTATTGTAAACAGATTGATTACATTTGTCCGCGAGAGGGCGTGCAAATTAGTTTGTGGATTTGATTTGTATGGTTTGAGTCTTTTGTTGCGTCGTCAGAATAATAATCGAATGAATCATAAACTATTGTTGTGGTAACAGCTGATAGAGTTTTGCCAGTCATTTGTGCAACTGAGGTTTAATTATTATGCTCTAAGTATACGTAGTTACTGGTAGGATAACTTTTTTTCGTCCCTTTTAATAAATGTGCTATAAGCCAATATCCAGTGTACGAGTATAAGCTGATGATGATGATGATATAAAACTATTTGACAGAACAATTTCATCAGACGTCAAAAATCGAATAGAACCGATTCAAAACAATAGCACTCCCACCGTCCAATGGGAGCATCGCACGCAGGTGGCACCAGGTGGCCGCAGCGAGATCCTACTGGACAAGAATAAATTCAATTACACAACAAAACAATATCCAAACAAATTCCATTTTCGCAGATTTGCATCGACGATGTTTCCTGGCGGGGGTTGGGGCGAGTACGTGTGGACTGTGGACAGGGGGAAAGATGGAGAGATAGGTTTGGAAAAATAAAATTGATATTGATATTGATTTTTCCTGGTCTGATGTCTCTGTGTTAAAACCAGTACTTATTCTACTAAAGCAAGTGCGAACGTGAATAGATATTTTAAGACCAAACGTGTGTAGGCGAACATCGTTTTCTTAGCTGCTGATTATTCTAAAAACAGCAGTTAAACAAAAAAGTGTCATATTCAACTTTCATCAACCTAAAACCTCTTTCTTCATCCAGATTAAATTAATTAAGCATCCCTCCATAACATATAGGCGTTATTACGTGGCGACCGAGCGAATTACCAGAATTACCTCATCAATCTGAATAAAAACCGACCATTAACGTAGTATATACACAATACAGATGCCATCGATTCACTGCTAATGAGCAACCATTACTGCTCCACGCCACCTGTCAACACAATCGATTGATCACTTCACTACACCACACGAACAAGGGGAATTAAACGTTGTATCAACAACGCTAAAGTCGAAATTCAACTCGTAAAGCTCCCAATGTGACAATCGAATGCCAGTGACGGATGATTCAAATATCCTATTTGAATTTCAATTGTTTGCACTAAGTTTTAAAGTCTAATATTGAATGTTTGTGATATTGCGTAGGGTTTGAATGTTATCACTGTCTGTCGGATAGATTTAGCCGGAGTTTAGGCGGATATACGTCACCGAGCTCTGTCGGCACAGATTTAAAACATATCGGACGTATGACAGTTTGACAAACGCGCTTGTTGACCCACTGACGGTATTTTACGATTGGTATTATGTCAATGGAACGCGGTTTTCAAATATCTATTGGATGACGTATAGATTTGCGCTGCGCGGTTGGTACTAATGATATATGGGACATTTTTGTGTTGATAATGCAAACTGGACTGTGGACTGAAAGTAAAAAACACATATCCAAAAAATCTACATAAGTCTGTATGTTCAAATTGATTTATTCAGCTACTGTATTACGTAAGTGAGAGATTTACTTGTTTACTTACATTTAAAATTGAACTTTACATACACGTTTTTAATGTTAATTGATTTTTAATGACCATATAAATGTGTTTTGTGAATGCATCCACTAAATGACTCGTAAACTTATGCACAACTAATGCTTCTATGCAAATCGTTCTACTTGTTGTGATCCATCAAAAATTACGTATCATTTGGCACCGTTTTAAAAAGGGTGATGCTTTTAAGTTTAAGTGGACCGTAATAGTACGAATTAGTAGACAATTTGGTGTATATTATTTATTTAAACAGATTTTAAAATTGAATCACGCCAATTTCATGCCTTATGATCTGTCTTAGTCACAAAAAACGATTGTTCTAAAGAGTCCATATTTTTTTCCTACACTGGACACCGACCATTGTTAATTTAATATTAGGCAAAATTGTAATTGACATAACAATTTTATTTAAAAAAAATAACAATTTACTCTCCCACTAATAGTTGCATGTAGCCCTGCGCTCGTCACCGCAGCATGGCTACAGTTTAATATTCCTCTCCCCATTGCCCCGCGTCACGGTCCACTAACCAAATTATATTTCAATTGCATTCAAATTTAAACACAGGATAAAAACGCTTTATTTTTATCAAAACACATTAAAATTAAATTACAGCGCCATCTATCAAGCGTAATTTAATATGCCTCGATGTTGCCCCACGTTGTCTCGTCCCCTGTCGATTGGTCGCGTCTTATCTCTAATTTCATTAGTGCTATTTTACTCAATGACATTATCTGACATAATGAAGTGACGCATCGTTTGCATAATTTTTGCTCCTCTATCTGATGTTACGCCGTGATGTGACCCCTTCTAATAAACTTGGCATAAAAGCGAGCAATTATTTAATCGCGTTGTTACCCCTGTTTTGTGATATTTTGTCAAAAATCTCGCCTGTTAAAATTTGTTATGCACGGTTGTAAAATTATTTATCTTTATGTGGCAATCTTTGTGGGAACTAGGGTTTTAACTTGTATGTGAAAGTGAAATAATCTATTGGGGTTTTTTATGTCGAATACGATATCTCGTAATATGTTAATATTTTTTGTAAAAAAGTCATCTATTATTTTTAAAGGATTAAAATTGCAAAATTGTAAATCTATGATGTTATGTTTTTTCTTGCTCAATTATTGTATATTTTGTCGTCATAGATGTGCCACCCATAAGATACTAATTATACCTTGCAAATAAATGCTTATGACTCCCATAAATCAGTTTCCCGTAGATCTTGTTTGATTCCGCGCCATCTAGTGGCAGCATCAGATTATACATTGTAATATTTATATTACGGTAGTTAAAGTTCCGTTTCGGAAACTTCACTTTTAATGGACATTACTATGGAAAATTTAATTACTTGGTGACTGAGATGGCTAATTAAGTGAGGATTATGATAATTTTAATCATTGCTCGTGATAGATTTGATTTCTAAGTTGGTAATTTTATATTTTATAAATTCGATACACGAATTATGTTGCTTTCATAATATCATAGATGATATAAAAATTTTGTCAAAGTCGAAGTTATTTTTGTAAATTTATGAAATTTAGAAAGAAATACTGTACTGTAGGTACTGTCACTGACTTTTCAACTTCTCGCCCATACTTACGAGCCTATTATCCCAATTCAGTAAATCAAGCGCTTTTATAAAGATTTATCGAAGCTTGAAGCGGCTGCATAAAGCGCAACGCAATAATCCTTTGTACCGATAAATGCGGATAACAACCGACGGACGAACATTCACAAATTGGACTCAAAAGCCAACGGAGGGCTCTATTCCACACCAAATTATATTACAAACATACAAGCCAAAGTAGACTTTAAAATAATGCACATAAGACTTTAACAAGTACATTCTTTACAATTGCACGTTCAACTTCACAAACTTACAAGTAACAAACAGGCAAGGTAAAAACACCTCTGTGTTCAACATCGTAAGAGTTACATAAAGTGTATGAGTAAAATTGGTCGTTTCTTTCAATTCCCCTCAATTGGTGTCATAGCTCATTTGGCATTCGATAGAATTAATCCAAAAGAAGATTAACTTTAGGGCAGTCGGTTGTTTACACATGTGACGCCGTGACGTGACGGACTGTTAGTGCATGGGGAGGTGGCGGGAAACAATGGACACAGTTTAACTGTTTAATATCTACAAATGATGATAAAAATAACGAGTAACACAATCAGACAACTAACAATCACTTAGCAAGGCATTAGTGCCAAAAAATAGCACACATTATCAGGTAAAAAGACATTTAACAAACTAAGACTAAGTACTCTAAAAAGAATTGGTTCATCCATTTGAGATGCATAATGTGATAAAGTGTGATAGCAAGATATCAAGATCGTCAATCGAGGTACAAGTCGAAAGTATAACAACCCGCTTTTGCGTTGGACGAAACGTAGCCAAGTTTGACAGCAGATATTATTGTAATCTAGCATGCTTTCATAAAATCTAAACATACAATTACACGGAAACCTATAAGATGCAATAAAATAAAGTGCAATGTCACGAAACAATCGTTATGATAACTAAACATGTAACAATTTATATGTTTGTCAATGTTAAGATGCCTCCACACTGTCATAAAGACTGAGTCCCGCCATACATCAGAAAGTTGCGCAACTGTTGCGTGTTGCACCATTCCATCCATTAATCTCGTTGTTTGCGCTTCATTTACTTTGCAACTTTCGCTGTGAGCGCCCTTAAGTAGTAAGGTCGGGTGCAGACGGGATACTAAAGTTTAATTGAGTGTACGTTTCTAAAGATAGTTCAGAAATTGGATTACATCTTCAAATTTTCTTTAATGATTATTGTGTCATTTTGAAAGATGCAATGTGAGTTTGTTCAAATTTATTTCCACGAATGACGGAAGTTATGTAAATTGAATGCAGCATATTGTTACCAATCATATATTTTTTCAGTGTCTGTAATATGACTATAACATTGTGGCTTACAATTTCCATGCATTTATTGTATGAGTACAATAGTTACAAAACGACATGTTTTATTGCTATTCCGAGTGATCCTTTTGCACGTCACCTATTTTAGTAAATCACATGGATCTTCACTATACACATTACGTAAAACAACAAACACACCACTCAAGACAATCCTTTCCCGCTCCAACATCAACATCAGCCTACAACGTCAGCTGTCAGCTCAGAAAGTGTCCCGTGTGTAGCCGGCCTTACGGCCCCCTCGTGTAGATGTAACACAATTTGCACCCTCCTGTAGTGATATAGTTTAACTAACGTCTAATGCGCAGTGTGCAGGGGCCTTTATTGAATGACGACCTCTTTATTTAATTAGCTACAGTTTGGATCGCATTTAATGGAGGATCGTTCCATTTTGGGTAGTGGATAGTCATTGTTGTTTTTATAGATATTAAAGATAGTGAAAGTGATATTAAAAATTATAGTCAAAAATATTCGTTTAAAGATTTTAACGCTAAAACCAAGCAGGAAAGTGATGAGATCAGTTGCCTACTATTTATTTTTCTTTTATGGAAGACATAGATAAACAACGTTAGATTAGCTAGAAACATCTAGCAAGTTAGGTACATAATATTATGCTACATGTTAGAAAAGTAGGTACCTGTTTAATTTTTAAATATATTCACAAATCCAGACTTACATAAGAATACACGGTGCTGTGAGAATATGCAATCAATCAAATATACTTTATTTAGAAGGTAGCCAGGGCTATCGGGCGACCTTGTATTAATAATTATTTTGAAACTGAGAATCAATATAAACAATTAATTAAAATCACAATCATACTCTAAATCTTTCCACTTCCTATTCTAAAACAAAATCCAATACGGTGTTTGCGCGCTAAGCAGCCGTGACCACAACGTTTAGGGTCCTTACAGTGCCAACGTTTAGGGCCCTCGCACCAACTGTGTCCCACCAGGGGGCCATTAGGGCCCCGAGGTGGCCCCGGTGGGACACGGATTAAATGGGAAATATTCTGGAAAGTACGCACTCACTGCTAAAGATACAATGTGGGAACACATTTTTAATTATTTATTTAATTAGAATTCAAGCAATCACTAAATACATTTTATTGATATTGAAATACAAAGCATTGATTTTTATTCAAAGTCGTCTTTTATAAATATAATTTTACTTAGAACGAACTATTTAATTTATATTTTTAGGTGTATTGGCGAATAGAGTCTTAATCAAATTACGAGATTTTAATTTTTTATATAGAATTCGGTTGTTGACTAATTTTCGTAAACTACCCCAAAATATTATAAGTCACTAAAAGAAACGCTTTACAACTGTTTTTCTTAAATGTTGAGCCATTTTAATAATCAAAAGGCAGTTTTAACAAATACATTTCGTATTTCCCGCTAAAACGCTAGGTCACGTGATAAGTCAGAGGCGTGACGTCACAGTGTAAAAAACAAACAAAAAAAACAATACGATAGGGCTACGCGTAGATAGGTATTGGTTAATTAGTTACGTTCTTTGTTCAAGATTTATGTAAAAATGGATTCAGTCTTACAGAATAATATGTAAGTAATAGCACAGCATAGTATATTCATCTATACTTGCAAAAAATAGTAAACAAACCGTCGGCTCTCACAAAATCACAAATTTTTTGATGAAATCACTCCGCTTCGGTATTTTTAATAGTTCTTGTACACAAACGGTTCATGTATGCTACTATTTACACACGTAGAACACTTTGATTCAACATAATTACGCTGTATTTCACTAAAATATGAAAACATTTTTTTTTTATATTGGCGTCACACTCTTCGCGTATTTGCCAGTGTCCAGTATTTTCTTTCTTCTTCGATGCATGCTTGAGGATGAGGATTGGGAAGGCTTGAGGATTTACTTTTTAGGTAGGTAAAACGGGGAAACGATATGGATAAAAGGAATGGATAAAACGGATAACGGATAACAGGAAAATGGTCAGAGAAGGTATGACAAACAAAATAATAATAATTAGTACAATATTTACAAAACTTAATCATAACTTAATATTATTACTATCAATGAATGAAGCTAAATCGAAACAGCAAAATCTTTTGACAAACACTCTATGATAGACTTTAACGTCACTCAAACATCATTTTAGTGATGGGAATGATATTTAAAGAATGAACGTAAAATAAGACTAGGAGAATGAATGTGTTCATTTGCAACATATTATCAAAATACTGTTATGGTAATACATTTTATAAAAAGTTTACACACACATTTAGATTTAAGCACATTTGGATTATTATTTATTAAATCTATAATATTTTCTTACTTTTTTAATGTAATATTGTTACGGAAGCGGGTTCAGGGATAGGCAAGAAACACCGTTTTCATTTTGCACAACGTCACTCAACCTATATTTTTCATTACTCCATTTCCGCCAAAATTCACATGTCAAAATAAACTACTAACCTATTTACAAAAACAAATGAGTTCCTATACCTACATTTAACAAAAGAGTTCTTATACCTTACATTAAACAAAATAGTTCTTACACCTACATTCAAAGAGGTTCTACGTCACAATATCCATGATGTTGTTCTTGCACACTCGTATCATAATATATATTAACATTCAGTACAAGCTTTTTTACCAATCCACCCCTTTTTTTCAACCGCGAGCAAACATTTTACCAAAAGTTTGTTCATCCTTGTAAATAAGATAAATATATAAGAGATTAGATTCATAATTATGTTCATTCGCTAAATTCAAATTGTCGTTCATTCGACCTAACCACATCACTATTTCTGAATGACAAGACATTTTGTTTATTACGTGTGACGTCACGAGCTCTGATTGGTCGTTGAGGCGTTTCGTTTCAATGATGTACAGATTAAAAAAATCTTATTTTTATTTAGGAAAATAAAATATTAAATAATTTTTATTCGTAATTTAAGTCAAATATTCTTAATTAGGACCTTTAATTCTATAATACTTAATAGAAAACTTATTTATTTGATAACTATAGAAAATACTCTATTGGCTTATACTTTTGCCAAAAACTTTCCATTCCCATTTTTTTATTTTATAGTAATTATAAATTTTAGAAAAAAGTACGTATATTAATTATTCCAATACCACGTTGTATATCAAACCCACTGCTACACAGTAACTACCATAATATATTCTTTATCAAGGGGTGAGTGTGTCACTCCCTAATTGGTTTCATATAAAACGGCGTCTTTTTACGGCCGCTTTATGTGTTTGCATTCATTAAAGGACGACGGTAGTTATCTAGCACATTGGATTGTTGCTAATTTAATTATTTGAATAGTTTTTTTTTTTATTTAAAAACTTATGAACTATTACATGTTTACTGCACTCCACACTAGGATAACTGTGTTGTGGAGTGCAGGAGAATAAAATAGTCTTTATAAACGATTGAATTAACAGCATTTGCATGTCATAGAGTGAATTAAAAGAATATTGGAGCCAAAGTGATTAAAAGTAAAATTATAATGCAATTTCCGTTTGTCCTACCAGTAGGTTCAGGCAGTAAGACCACGGCTCATGCCCCATATTTTGAAGATTAATTGCATTAATTCTCGATGTAGGTATATTTTGTGCCTACAATAAATTGTTTAGAATACACAAGTTTCTGTAGTACTGAAATTGTAATTCATTTTTATCAGTTTTCTTCACAATACTAAAATATATGTAAAACAGATACGGTACGAATATTTCATTTGCAGACCACAGTAAAGATACAGAGTATGCACTAGCGACTACTATTATAATCCTAGTAATATCATCTGTTTGATCTCGCCGGCGCGGGCGGCGGCAGGCGGCGGGGTTACTAAGTGATTGACTTTTCAATCTGAGTAATCCACCAGCAAATCGGATTATATCCGGCACTAGCCCTTGATGTCAGTACTGGGTGTTAATTGTGTTAAATATGTAATTAATCATTGTTATAAGTACTTAGTTGAGTGAAAAGAATGTTAGGTTTTGGCAATGAGTTTTTCTTCTTGATGGTTTAGTATGTACCCTATATATAACATTATTTTATTCAGCTAGTCTAAAACCATTTACGTTTTTTTTTTACATGATATAGGCTCACGCTTGACTACAACTTGCCTGATGTTAAGCAACGTTATAATCTACGATCTAGCGCGCTTAAATAAAGTATAAGTTATTAAATAAAAATGTCAATATTACAAGTATTTCTGAACTTATTATCTATGTACCTGAAGACACTGTAATCACAATATTTCCATATTCTTCAGCCCTGTATAAATAGTTATGTCTTCGGTCCCGTGGACCAACAAATCAGCTGATATACATAGAATTTAAACACAATCTTGATACGACGAGATGGCGCACAATTGCCCAAAAAAAATCACTAATACCACACTATGTTTGCCATCAGGGGCCAATATAAAAAAATGGGAACCTGTCTATCTTCTTCTTGAGGCCATCTCCTACGAGGTTGGCTATCATTAGGTCATATTTCACTTTTGACACAGCTGCGCGAAATAGGAGCCTGTCTATGGAGCAACAGTAACTTATATTATAAAACAACTGAACAAGCCTCCTCACCTTAACTTGGCTCTCCGTCATGCCGAGCGCGTAGGCAAGCTTGGCGCGCTCGGGCCCGGCCAGGTACTTGGTCTGCTCGAAGGTCTTCTCCAGCGCGAAGATCTGCTGGCCGCTGAACGTGGGCCGCGTGTGCTTCTTCTTGCCGTCCTTGTCCAGCCCCGACTGCGCCGCGCACGCGCTCAGCGCGCTGTTCGACACTGGAACCAGATGGATACAGGTTAGGTTTTTAAGTTTGTGTTTAATGGGAATGGTGCTGCTGACATTCGTGATTAAAGCTTAGGCTTAGTATTCGGTCTCCAAAGTATAATTATTCTTGAAAATTTTGTGTTTAATACGGATGGTGCTGACCATGTGCTGACATTTGTGACACAGGTAGCATAGGTATTCGTGGCCATTGTATAAAAAGTTGCCGATGCCAGTTTCGGGATAATATTATACCTCATTACCATAATTCACTATATTCTGTAGCTTCGCTAACCATGACAGATGAATAGACAGAAAACCGTAAATGTGTGTGTTACTCAAACGCACTTTCACTTCTATTATAAAATAATCAGAATTTAGTTTTTCTGGAGAAGTGCTGACTTAATTGGCTTGTGACAAGAAATTGTGTATGTGCAAAATGTATTTTTATAATTGTATATATACTTTCCTTAATATGTTAATCTCTTGTTTCAAAATAAATAATTTTCATTTCATTTTAATATATAGGTATTAACACATATGACTAAGCCGAGTGAGTGTTTAGGATAACCCTATAAACAAATATCCACAGTGCAGTAACAAATTTCTAATCTAAAGATACATAATTACCTATAGCAATTATGTTGCCCTACGTTATATAAGGTTTAGGAATACATATAAATACGTTGTACAACCATACTACCAGTGTTCAGCTCCTACCTAATATTTATTGCCCACATAAGCATATAGCTTGAAATAATTTATTGTGTTTATTATGTGCATCTACTGAATTATTTACAGTACTGTCCGTGTGTTCGTAACAAATTGCTTCGACTTGAATAAATAAAGAATAAAACGAAACAAGGCCCGGCATTAACTCTTTGCTGACCTCAATATATACATGTGAAATTTAAGGGTTTTTTATATGTAGGTACGTATTACGTTTAATTTTAATTGAGTACATTCCTGTAAAATAAAATGTACAAATTACTCAGTAAATATACTTGTAGTATTATCTAATAACACAAAACGTAACGACATTTCTTCCTTATTTAATTACTCTTATTTTAAACAAAATTAAAATGAATGCAATTGTAAGTATAAAGATTGCCATGAAATTAAGAAAAGAAAATGTGAATTATACAAATTTGATTTTTAGCTAGACGACGTAACATATAAAATTAACCGTATACATCACTCAAGATCATATACTAGTATTACTACAAGTTTTTTGAGTGGGATAAGTTTACGTTTGCCTACAGCCTGCCTGATGTTAAGCATTGCTGCAGCTTAGGGTATAACACGCTTACCTAGAAGATACCTATTAGATTAGAATACTCCTGGATTGTGGGTCGCAGGAAACACAGCTTCTGGTAAATAATAGTAATATCTGCAGAGGTACATAACACATCATAAAGCAGTACATAACATCCCCTACCACGTATCAGGCAGGTCCTCCCCCCGCCGCGCCAGCAGATATAGAGCTACATAATAATAACGAGAGATATAAAACTTGTATAAACCCGACAATAACCTGTATTCGTGCTTTCATGGGACGGTAGTAAGGGATGTGACGTCATAGTAGTTTAATAAATCGTGTAGTATCGTATATTTTGCGGGATAGTCACGACCCTCAGTCATGAGGAAATACGACTCAAGAGATACCTAGTAGGATTCACTGATTGTAGTCTGGCGTTGTAATTTGTCAATGTAAGTATTCTTATGAAATGTCATCATTATCACAGCTTTTATGGCTTTTAACGATTGTGATAGATCGTAGTGAGAGTTGATATTTGAGTGGCTAACTCTGGTGTCGCGAAATATTAAGCCACCATATGAGTCTCCAGCATAGCTGTATTTTAATATGTGAGTGTAACATTGTCTAAAATGTTTTCTAATTGACATTGTGTGTTTTGTTTTCTTAGCTGTAGGAACAGCTTATTTGTAGCCCTTTTAAAGCCTTACAAAAACCTTATTTATATCATAAATTTGCTTGGTTATCGTTATTATTATTACGTTTACGTTTCTTTACAAATTTAGAATCATAGTTAACATAAAAGAAAATCCTAGCAAGAAGCGATAGGTGTAAAACCGTTCACGGTCTCCATATATGCTGCATTTATCGCTCCCCGCTGTCAATTCGGAAGCATTGAACCCATATTTCCATCTCGCGCCGTTACAGTACTGACATGATACTCTCCAGGGGGCGCTGCAGGGCGGGAGGTGCTAGGGGGTGTCAGGGGGTGTGGGGGTGGAAAAATGAAAACAATGATAAAACAGCGGCGACGGGACTGATGGCATATTTATGCCCTTTTTTATAAGGAAATTGAAGAAAACTCGATTTAAAAACAATTGATTGGAAGTCAATCGAGTGTATGAAAGTTCGGTGGAAATTGTAGGAAATGACTGTAGCTATGGTATGGATTTTGTGAGGTTTCAAGCAGTAGTTTTATCAATACAACGCATCGCTAATAACTGTTGATCTAAAGCAAAAAATACTAAAAGTATAGATACCTTTTCAAGATTAATGTTACAGTTTGTTTGTACAGAATAAAAAAAAATGCTGCAAAAAAAAAAAATTGGTTTGTTTATCATAACAAGTTTAACACAAGTTAGTTACACTCATGTACATATGTAACAAGATATGTTATTTTTTAATTTATATAAATATATTTTTTCCGTTGAATGTTCTGTCGGTGCGGTGCACATAGAAAGAGCTTGTACAAGCAAATTGAAAACGCGTTCCATTCCCGCGGGACACTGTGACGTCGTGTTGTTGCTGACTGTACCTCTTATATACTCTGTGGCCACGACATAATAAATAAAACGTTTACAAAATAAATGTCGTTAAAGCTGTAGCAATTTATATGATCGGTTTCTAGGTGTTGTGTATTGGCTTTAGTAGACTGTTACAAAGCGTAAAGCAAAAATTAACATTTGTCATCTCACACTTGAAAGTATTTCTATGTTTATACCACTTTTCAGTCATCCAAGGACTGAACATTGCTTTACACCGGTAATCTCATACCAACTCCTCAGTCAGTTGAGTTACTACTTGTTATTCCACGCTAAGTCACAATTTACTAGCACATTCCTATCTCCCAACTATCCCATTCAGTAGTTTCAGCAATAAAGTGTATGAGCGAGTATTTCAATCCAAACAAGCAAATTATACAGTAAACGAGTAATCGCGAGTCGCCATTGCCGAGGCCATATTAGCTCGTTGTGACCACTGCCTAATAACTACAAACACGGGAAAAACAACCTTAAATATAAAGCTATAGAGTTGAATTCACTGTGATAGTATTTGTACTTTTGTATTACGCTATGTGTAGTTGGAAAATGAACTGTATTCGCAAATAGATAAAGTCGTTTTCACTTGTTTCATTGTCATTGGTACATTGAGTTTTGAACTCTATTATGTAAAGGTTACAAGTGACTATCGCATGTGGTACATACATTGACGCGTTAGTATGGCGATGGCGTATTAGTAGTGATATAGTGCAGCAATGTAATGCGAAAACAGTCGTTTGTCCGAATGTGGGGTTGTTTTGTTTCGCTGTTTGGGCCTATTAGCTGATTAGTGATATTACCTATACCCTTGTATATGGCTAGGGGTGAAAGGTTGACTTGCTTGTATGTATTTGCGTATTGCATGTATGTTTCTATACAAACAAATATAGGTATCGTCGAGGTAATTTACCGTTTCGGTGAATAAAAATTTACCGTGTATTCATTAATCTTGTGCACTACTAGGAGTTTTACAAATGCAAACAATGATCAGAAATTAGAGTTTGAGTGTATCGCTAACATACATACTAGGCAATCCTTATTTTATCGCATTTTGTTATGAGAGAAACAAAATATTTAACAAATCTACGTAGTTGTTTTATATTTATAATGTTCTTGTAGTTTATATGTTTATTTACCAAATAGACCTTTTTTATCCTACTCAACAAACTCATATTTTATAAGTGTGTTCAACAGATGCTACTCCTATATTTAAAGTGTATGACAATAAATATTACATTATATACTTAACCACCAAAATAAATAACAGCAAATTATAATCCAATAAACCTATCCTGCAGCAAGCCTCACTTATAGTGTTGCAATATCCCGTGGCCGGTGGCGCTGCATAATGCAAGCTGCAATATGACAAAACTGCATCGGACCCAACACTATATACTTATACAATAAGTTCCCAGTTTGGAAACTATAAATGAAAGAATAAACAGTCCAAGACTGAGTGGAAGTTCTTACAGTTTCGAGTGTGCTGAAATTTGGGTGTACGGAGAAGATATTTGAAATAGGTAAATAAGTTTAGTATTAAGTTGTTATGATTGGTGAACTCTGGTGTAGAAAGTTTCACTTAATGTTTGGCTGTACGACTACACTACTGTGACGGACAATCATGTCCTTATTCATTAAATTAATGCAGACATTACAAAATTTTCCTTAAATTGACCGTCCAGCACACAGAGCTTTGAAGTCTGTGGTCCAGCATTTTAGGTCAGAATTTAAGTAGCCCTAAAGTTTACCCTTATATTATATCTACAACAAAAATCTGGCATTTAATTACAGCGCTTTTATGATTTAAGATATCAACTGCAATACTACAATTCAGTTTACATAAAAAAACATACATTCTGAATCTCCTGTTGTTTCTAATCAAACTAGAAATATACAAAAATGATCTCTAAACTACAACTACTAAACCTTCTTAACTTTGACTAATTTTATTATTATAAAACATAACCGGTCCCCAGTCAGTGGCACATAAGTGTAAGTTGGTGTAAGTGGCAGTGAAACCATTCCGGAGTGAAACAGATCACAAAGTGGGCTTTTATCTACACAAATTAAGTAGCAACGTCCTCCGGTCTTATCTCGTGTACCTAGGGACCCGCGCTGTGGATCAAAATACAGTAGTGGAAGTCCGTCGTCTTGTATAGAGTAAATTAATATTCCGGGACATATTTACAGAGCCATAGATAGCTCTGGAGAACTCCATACTACACAAACGCTTGTAAGTAAGTGGACATGTTTTTACAAGAGTAAAAACATGTCCACTTACGTTACTCTCTGTACAACTCTGTACTCTCTGTCTGTGTCTGTGTGTGTGTGTGTGTGTCTGTGTGTGTGTTATGTTACTCTCTGGTGAAATAAAAAAATAACGCTCTCATAGGTGTCTTAATTTAACGTACCTACCATTCTAGCAGTAGGAAGTGTAATGATTAGCATTTTAGTGATTACGTTTACGGGTCACATACTTTGCCTTCAGTTTTGCACAATCAAGCAATATCAACATTTGTTTTTTTTTTATATTTTAATGTAAAAAACCTTTAAAAGTGCGACACATTAGTCACTGTCCCTACCTTGCAGCGCGGGCCCTCGCGGCCGACCACGCGTTAACGGGCCCCCTTTCGCTCCTCGTTAGCTACAAATTGAGACGCCCCCTCCCCCCTGCCCGCACCCCCGCACCCCCCGAGAGGGTGTGGTGAAGGAATGCACGGATTTCAGAGGGTACAGCTTTCATTGTTATTATTTCACGGCGTTTTGTCAACAAGTTCGCTTTATGAGGCGTGCGGTTTGGAAGGCTTTGCATATGTATGGGAGCGGAGTCTTAGATTGCTGTGGAAGGGTCTTTTACGTTTGTGACTCATTCCAGGTAAGGATTTGTAACGTAGCGGTTGGTACTTAAACGTCAATCTACTTCATAGAACTAAGCCTCAGTATGACACATGTTTTGTAAATATTGCTAATGCTAGAAAAAAACTATGCTTGAATATATGTATAACACATACCTCAAACTACTAGGCTACGCAAAGCAACAGTTTTATGAGCAACTCTGTGGTCAAAGCTAGAGCTTGCTCGTTTAACTCAACTTTAGAAATCTAGGAGTGTATGTACTATGTGTATGTACTATGTGTATGTACTATGTGTATGTACTATGTGTATGTACTATGTGTATGTACTATGTGTATGTACTATGTGTATGTACTATGTGTATGTACTATGTGTATGTACTATGTGTATGTACTATGTAGGTCTCTGTGTATTCAATTAAATTACTCTCCTTTAAAAATATATTTCATTTGAGTAAACAGACGTAGATATTATAACAAATTAGAAATTTACTGGTCTTTCAAACTTTAACAACGACATTTTCTTTTCTTTATTCACAACTAGCGGACCCGACAGACTTCGTCCTGTCTGTTGACTATTTTTCTCTTTAGTTAGTTGGAAAACGTTTGTATGGGAAAAAGAAAAGGGCGGTTTTTAGGGATTTTTCGGCATTTTTTCCAGTTTTTCTTGCCGTAAAAACCATCCTTGAAAGTCAAAGAATATTAAAAAAAAATTGGCCAAATCGGTCCAGGCGTTGTTGAGTTATGCGCTTAACATATTTTGCGATTCATTTGTATATATAAGATATAAGAAAAAGATACAACTAATCTAATCTTTTAAAAAATCATCTATATTCGTCAACCAAGCACCAGAACCCATTCCATAAAGTATACATAATTGTGTTAACAAGCAGGTTGTTTCACCTCGCAGTATAATCTCAGTACATGAGACCGCACAAATCTGACTCCGTCTGTAGCCCTCCCCTTGGAGGTAGCTATATGTTTGTGAGTATGTAAGTATTTGTGTTAATAATCTTGGTTGTAAAGTGAATCTGAATCTATCGAACCTAAACCTTGTTACAGGCCATGTGGGCGGTTTAAAAGCACTCGACACTACAGTTGGTATTCCCATATCATAAGAATAAAATCAAAGGTTTAACAAAGTGTGTCGCATAGTAGAAAACTGATACTTACATCTATGATTTAGAGATTTTGTTCTATGACTATACTGATAATTTAATACCTAGATGGTTATGTTTGCAGAAGCAAAGATTTACCGAATTTGGTTAAATTTGCTTATATTAAGTCAGTGTTATAAATATTCAATCCAATGAAAAATGGTTAACACTCTTTGTTGTTTTAAAAAAAATATTAAAACAAGTTTTCATTCACATAACAATAAATTCAGTCTACTTGCACAACAATTCTTGGAAAGAATCACAGTGATTCTTACAAGCAGTAAAATAATGCTCCAAACTAACGCTCGCCTTTCACACTTAAAATTGTATCACATGTAAGCCTTTGATTTAAGTACGATATAGGTAAACATAGACAGCATCCCTAACCCCTCCCCTACCCACCCCTCTACCCCCGGGAGGTAACCGCAGGAAATTTGTCGAACAAGCGAAGAACAAGCAAAACGCTGCAAAGTCGACTTGTTTTAATTGTGCCACCTCAGGGAAGAGCTGTCAAACTTGTTTATTACGTCACTTGATTAAACTTGTCACTGTCAGGAGACGGGGGAATTATTGTGCCACTGACATTGTTGTGAACCGGTGCAAGTTTTAGTTAATTAAGAGACTCAAATAATTTGTGTAAGGGTTGTATACAATTGTACATGTACATTTTACAATGTAACTACATAATATGTGTTCTGTTGAAATGTTTTATGAACTCTAAAGAAGAAGGTTAAATACAGCAAACTACTGTATCTTTTGATAAGTAGACATGTTTATACAAGTTCGAAATAAAAACTTCAAGTATTAAATAACTATCACTGATGTGGTGTAATTATAACATAATACACACAACATTATAGATTATAGAGGTGCTTATTATTAGATACAAACAGATATGTTTAAAGCTTTAGTCATTTTAAATGTTTTAATTGTTGAATTGTTAAGTCATGATAATCGTTTGCGTTTTATGACGAATAAACGTAGACAGCACCGCGGGACGACTCTAGCTAGATATAAACTTAAAGGGGTATAAAAATGAATGCGTTATTATATTCATATGCGATGTAATACAGCGTCGATAGTCGTCTACAAGACACGGTGGTGTGGAGACTGGAGGCCACACCTGCAGGGGGTGGGGTAAAGGTGTGTATACATTTGCTATGTGAGATGAGAGACACATTTGTAGTAAAACAGATAGACACATATCTTGACTTTAATTTAATAAAAATGTTAATGTTTTTTTCATCCCACCATCTCGGAAAGAGTATTTTTGTTCTTCAATATCTGAGTGCAAAAGCCGTTTTTATTCTCTAGAGGATAAAGTATATTGAATTTAGAACATCGTGTATTACAAGTTTTTTAATTAAAAAAATCATTAAACCTATTTACTGCTACCTCTATGGTGCCGAATATAACATACAACTTTTTTTAAATTTGTGAAAAACACAGACTCGGAACCTTCTTGGTGTTCTTTTTTTCAATTTGCTTTGTACGCGGTTCTTTACGCGGCATATTTTCACGTCATTGTTAAACCTTATATTAAAAACAAGAAACTTGAAAACCAGTGAAAAAACTAAAATGAGTGATTCTAGCGACGAGGAAGTTTGTTTGACGCCAACAGAATTGACTAAAACTGTTAATAATGCGCAAATGAGCTTTCTCCCTCAACAATCACGCGTTTTGCATTTAGTCATTTCCTCGCTGAGGTGGAATGAAAAAATACGTGTTGCACTCGAGTGCAGAGATTTTTCACCTCGTGCTCTTTTGATTCCCTCGCTAACGCTCAGGATTCTAATTTTGAATCACTCGCTGCGCTCGTGATTCAATTTTAGAATCCTTCGCTTGCTCGGTCATCAAAATTGAGCACGCGGTTAAAAAGCAACTTTGCACTCTAGTATAACAAATAACTATTAACTATTGAATAAACATAAAGTACAAAGTAAGGATGAAACAAGCGATAGGAAAGTACCTATCTCATATTGATAACGATTATTTTTATCAACTATATTTTATCAATTTATTTATTTATTTATATTTTGAAATGAAAAATTATGGCTCAAATTTATTTTATTGGTGTTTGCATTCACTACAACTGTACATTTTATTGATGGATCGACTCACATTTGACAAAAACTGCCTCCATATTAAACAAATTTAGTAAATCTGCTAATTTGACGAGTTTAAGAACAAATTACTTAAAACGTTTAATAAAAAAACAAAACTGATATGTACCTATCTACAATTTCAATTTACAATCTTACTAGTTCAACACAGCAATGTCTACGCGCCCCTTATCAATTCGTAGCGTTGCTACGGCGTAGAGCGTCTACGGCGCTACGAACATATGTTCCGCATGTAGACATCAACCGACTAGATACGCTCTTATCAAGTACATGCTACAAATATGTTCACTTCACAGGGTTAACAGTAATGCAATGTTTTATAAACTTGTTATCAACTTATAGCATCTTTATAATACCAATACAAGAAGAAATTTACTTTTAATGTAACAAATATATGTAGAACTAAACTCCATCAAATTCATCAAAAGGAAATTATGACACAGTTAGCTAAAGATATATAAGTAAGCTTGAACAACTATAAATATGCAGAAGCAGACATAGCACAACAGTATACACATTATACACTTTTTGTTTCTGAATTTTCGGAGGTATTTGATATTTACGAAATCATCTTTACACGTTTTTACTTTACAGATAACACTGTATTATTGAATATATTTGTAGCCTGAACTTGATAAATCGCATCTATTTTGCGTCTAGTGGTGTTTCTCAGATAACCCTGTTTATAGTAGTGTGTAGTCTCATATTGGCGTTGTAGTGGAAATATGTCAGTGTGTAAACTAGACACAGATTGTTGCCATGTGGCGGCCATGTTCACATTCAAGCGGGTTTCATGTCTACCTTTATTAATATGATGACGATTATCTTTTACTTATTACAGAAAGATCTAGAAATAGTGAAGCAGACCCCAAATTGACTCAGCTTATTCAATAATAATACTGCATACTAGTAATTATACTGATTATTAGAATGCAGTATTACTTTATTCATAAATATTAATTTACACATGACATGCTAACAAAGTTTATTATGTACTGCTATCATTATTAGTATATATTATTTTCTTTATTGTTACTAGTAATGTCTGGAACGAGAAGGCAATCACACCGCGATACAGGTTCGCCTAGTGCGGTGTTTATAGTGCATTTATGTATAGTTTTTTTATGTTTTTGGAGCAGTAAACGAAATTTATTATTATTATGCTAAGATTGTATCATTACAATACCTCATTAATAGCGAATAATACAATTAATGTTTTCATTTTTCTCTTCAAAAAACGGTATTTTAATATTATATACCTATTAATAAACATATCCTAAAGCGACATCAAGCCGTATTTAAATATCCCCTATGTCGTCCGCATGCCGCCCGCTGCCGGCCGCTGTCGCCCGCCTGCCGCCCGCTGCCGCCCGCTGCCGCACGGAGAAGGTTTTTGCCGCCCAACATCAGTTTAATATCGCCGCTTTTTGCCCCCACTTGACCATTATACTCGGAATATTGTGAACACTTGCTTGTGAATTAAAATTAAATAAGTTTTGCTTTAATTAGTGAGATAGTATTGATACTATGAGCCGAATTTGTAATGGTTAGATCAACAATAGGTGCGTTAGTGAGTTTCAGTTGAAACCCTTGAGTTTTGTTTACCTTTTTAAGAAAACTAAATTCAATAATCTCCAAAGATCTACACACATGTCTGTTACAACTTGAAATACATACATATTAACAGACTTAGTAACTCACACACATTTGCGTTTTTTGTAATAGTAGGCATAATTTTGTAAAGAAATCACACACAGAATCGGTTTTATACCTACTAATATGCAGGCAATCAAAACCGACATTAATATAAATAACGCGTCTTACAGATATCTGCTGCATACTGCTTTTAGCTAAGTTTATAATCAATAAATGTCCGTCGTTTGTTGTATGTGATCTCTTGAATATACTTGAATTATATTATTCATAAAATATGCAATCACTTGACATCAAATATGAGTCCGGTACAATATCTGATCTATTTGGCTCTCTGCCACAGACTATCAAACTTAATTCATTCATGTTTCTATTCTACTCCCTAGTTATTTATTAGACGAGTTTATTTTCTAAGCATTAGTGCCATAAAAGAAATCCAGTTTTTTCTATTAGTATTATATGAAGAACGTGGCTTTATCTCTTACAATCATTTAAGTTAATACGTTTGTTTAAAACATTATGTATCGTAGTTTTAACAGTGAAGTTAGATGCCAGTAGATGATGTAAAATGTAGTAGAGATTTTTTATATTAGCAATAGTATATATATGTAATCGAAAGAAATGAAACCGATATTTTCGTTACCAATGTTTTTGCCACTATCATCCAATAACAAACACGGAACCCTCGCGCCGCAACAAAAACAACCATATTTCAATAAACAATACAATGAAACAAACAACTACCATAATACCACCATAACATCATCATACAGCCTACAAATAACTGATAACTTTTCTATCAAGCGGGAAAAATAGACAACTGAAACTTACGGACACATTTCCTGGTTTCTGTTCACTAAATGCGATTTTAGCGCCTCCGGTGGCTTCAGAAATAACTTGGTACATATATCTGGCACCTCGTTGGGAAAACAAAGATGGTGGCGAGGGGGTTGAGGGGGGTGTGGAGGGGTGGGAGGGGCGGTAAGGGCACAATTATGTTATTCTTAATTTAATTTCATTAGGCAGCGAGATTGTTCAGGTTTTATGTCGACCGAGCTATTATTGCGGGGTTACGAGATAGGAAATGTTATTGTTTTGGGATTTTCAGCGTTTCAGCTTGTTTATTCGTACTTAGTTAGCTAATGTTTCATTGTATTTTCTTGGGAAGTGTTGGTCACAGATTTTGATACCCTTTGATAGAAAGCTTAGTAAGTACCTGATGTGTTGCGTAGTAGTTTATTTAGGAAAACGGTTCCTATGGTGATTATGATAATAAACCTGGTCTATTTAATTACAATATTGTTAAATATTATATTTCCCTTAATTCCTATTATATATAGTTGAGCTTTATTTCATCGAACAATAACCGAACTAAACAAAGAGCTAAATTATTTATCATATGCTTATTTCATTACACTTATAATGGAGTACACATTATATTCCTCTTCAAAATATTATAGACAGTAAGGCTAAAAACTAGCAATAACGTCTATAATTAAAAACGCTAGCCAACCAAACAAGTCTCAAACAAAAAGCAACTAAAACTTCAAACCCGCCTGCAACTAGGCAATCGAGTGGCATCTGCTTTTTGGCTGTAATAACCATAAAGTAAGCGAACACCGAACCAATCTACTGCTGGGAGAAAGAGAGCAAAACCCGCCGTAAAGTTGGCCGCGTCCGGTCGCCAAACGAAATTACAATTGAAAACTGCATCCCGAAAGTGGAATTTTAATTCCCTGTAACATATGCCGCGGGGAGTGGAGTCCGGGGAGTGGGGATTAGAGATGTGCGAGCTTTACTTTCACATACTCGGAATTATGCTGTTTCGTACTTTTTGGTGGCAATGTATGAAGTAGGCGTGCATAATGAACTCAATTTGTTCAGGATACAATCAGTTTGGCCGTTCTATTTAGATTGTTATAGGTCAACGCTCGGACAAATTAACTTACATTGAGAATTTGAAAGAACTAGATACTGAAATGCAGTATTATAAAAAAAATTATCCTGACATGTGTCGTATTAACTCTAGAGAGTCGGGCATTTAGTCAGGCTTTTAGGTCACCTAAATTAATCCGTACTAGCGTCTCTTAGTGATTAAGGTTAAAG